>OVAY01002285.1:0-19267 GCA_900406395.1 Kernera saxatilis | reverse complement strand
ATTTTGAAGCAAGCAAGAAACAATGGTGATACCTTCGAGTTCCGAAGCAACGAACCCACCCCAGATACGATCTCACCACCGGCTGGAGCAAAAAACGGGTTGTCGGGTTGATTCTGATTTTGGTTAGATCGGCTAGATCGTGAAAGTATCTGTAATCGGAGAATTCAGAGAAACTGCTCTGATCTGAAATCGCAAAAGTATTTGAAAATGGAATGAATTTGAATTAATCGGCGATGAAAACCCTAAGCTCGTTAGGAAAAAACGAGAGAGAGATAGGCATCTATTTTATTTGAACTTTTTTGCCCGTTAATACTCTACAAAATTCAAATTATTCGAATCACATGGTGAAATCAGCTTTTGGTTTGATTAGTAATATGAGACGTCACACATGACTCTAATCAATATCGGGTTTAATGTGATTTCGGTTTATTTTGTGATCCGAAAATTCAAATTGTGGATTTCATAATTAATTAAAGCATTATGATAAAAGATTATTTAGTTAAAAAATATTATTTACTCTTTTATCTACCGAAATTAAAGGTATTTACGTAGATAAAAAAGTAACTAATATTTCTTTAACATAGAATTGGCAAAAGAAATTTATATATACCAAAAAATAAAGATGATTCTTACGTCTTAGAGTAAAAAGAATATTAACATGTAAGTTGATGTTCCGTGTACAAAGCCCTTTGTTGACAACAAAAAAAATGTGTAAAAGACTTTGTGGGCGTCTCAATAGAACGTAATTTGAGGCTGAGCCGCATCAGGTGGCTCAACCATGACATGCTTCTCCACCAAACCTCAAGTGCTCCTTTAACGTTTGGACATTCATCTCCTTTCCTCACAAACCGATCGAACCACTTCATCAGAATCACATGTTGCTGTCTCAACGACAATGTCAGTATCATCTGGCTGAGTCCATCTTCCACCACTTTCCAGTCCATTGATCTCGACGATGCCCTTCTCATCCACCCAAAGTCATCGTACAGTGCCTCTAACCATGTCTTCAGAACCGAAAACCGAGTCTCCCTCTTCACCAAGATCTTTCCTTTACCAATTCCTACACAGATTTGTGCAGTGATCTTGCTTATTTCATGTCTGTACATCGCAGGAATCTTGGAAAGGAGATTCGCTAGCGCCTTCTGCTCTGCCCATAACTGCACAAACTCGTCGCATATCTTCTTTTCGACTAGCATATCTACTATCCACAGCAAGTTACCGGCTTCTTTAGCGATTTCCCCAATCATATCACCCGGATCATTCATATGGGCGGTGACTTCGGATAAGCAAAGGATAAGAGAGAGGAGACATCGGTGACACAGACTGTAAAGGGCATCTTTAGACACATCATGATCAGCTTCTTCTCTAATCAACCTAAAGACGACAGCTTTCATTTCTCGGCGTGCTTTATCGTCTTTGGCTTGGAGAACACCAGTAAGGAGTTTCAAGATGTTGTTGGCTATACTTGTGGAACAGGAGGGCTCAGAAGATGATACTCTCTGCAGAACCGAATTGACCGTTGAACCAGGAAGCTCGAGTTTTTCAATACAAGATGTGAGGATTTGGGCTTAAGTCTTCACATGGGCCTGCTAATTGGAATTGCTTCTCAAGACATTAGATGGGCCAAAACATTAAGACTCCAATGGAAAAAGAATGTCGCTTAGAGAAAAGGAAATTGGTGATTCTTTAAGTCGGCGATGCTTTGGTATTAAAGGAGAGGTTAGCGTAACAAGGAACCCTAACACAGAATAGAGAGAAACGTGAGATACAATAAGCGGCAGAAGAAACAAGAGAGAAGTTGAGAGAGAAAGAATCAACCACGAGAGAGGAAACGGAGTTCGAATCTTCTTGTTCCTAAGTGTTTGTTTTCTTAGAGTTGTAGTCTCCTTCTACTATCTTGCTTGTTGTTATTCTCTACGCTGTAAAAAAAGAGAACGTCGATAGAACGTTTGTGTAATCTTTGCTTGATAGTGGAAGTTGTGGGAGACGGTTCCCACCCGAGACGTACCGGTTAGAGGCCGGGAACTCGGTGATCAAACTTTGTGTTTTAATTCTAGCTTAAAAGCAATCAACGATCCAAAGTAAAATCCCTAACAAGTGGTAGCAGAGCATGGTCTGATTGCGAGTGCTAGAAGGATTTGATCGAAGGCTCAAGGCAAAGTTTACAAGCAGAAAGTACGATGAGTAATTCTAGGAATGAGGTGAACGTATTTGATGGAACTGGCGACTTTTCTCTATGGAAAATTCGCATGCTCACCTTAGTGTTCTGGGGCTGAAATCGATCTTGACAGATGACAAGTTGTTGAAAGATCCTACCAAAGAAGAATTGGAAGCTGCTGAAAAAGATCCACATAAGAGAATAGTTGGAGGTTCTGAAGTAGCTCGAGAAATTGATCCAATTAAATTTGAAAAATCAGAAAAGGCAAAGGATCTGATAATTCATAACGTGGGGGATCAAGTTCTAAGGAATATCAGTCACTGTGAAACAGCAGCAGCTGTGTGGTCTACTTTAAACATGTTGTACATGGAGACTTCTTTGCCTAACCGCATCTATCTACAGCTTAAGTTCTACACTTACAAGATGTCTGACTCTAAAAGTATAAATCAAAATGTTGATGATTTTTTGAAGTTGGTGGCATATCTAAACAACCTAGGAGTGGAGGTGACAGAAGAAGTGCAAGCTATACTCTTATTCCGTTTTCTACCTTACAAGTATAATCAGCTCAGGGAAACTCTTAAGTATGGCAGAGAGACTCAAATTAAATAAAGTCACAGGGACTGCCAAGACTAAAGAAAGAGAGTTGTTAGAAAGCGGGGAGCTTCCAACATCACACGGAGAGGGGTTGTATGTTGGTAGCTAGAGGCAGATCAGATAATAGGAATAATCAACAAGGTAGAGAAAGATCTAAGAGCAGAGGCATATCTCAATCAAGGCCTATGTACAACAAAAACAACACAAGTTGTTTTATATGTGGAAAGGAAGATCACTGGAAACGAGAATGTCTAGAAAGAAGAGGAAGGAGACCTGCAGAGTCTGCTAATATTGCGACGGAGCCTGAAGAATCGATGGTGTTAACGGTTAGCACACATGACACGTTGAAGGAATGGGTTATGGATTCTGGTTGTACATTCCACAGTACACCAGACAAGGAAGTCTTGTTTGACTTCAAAGAGTTTAACAGTGGTAAAGTGTTGATGGCTAACAATACCTATGGTGACATCAAAGGAAGTGTGAAGATCAGAATTCGGAATCCTAATGGTTCTGTAGTGATACTCAAGGATGTGAGATACATGCCTGAGGTGAGTAGGAATCTGATTTCCTATGGGATGTTAGAGAAATCAGGTTGTAGATATGAAGGAGGTGACTTCATAGTTAAGTTCTACAAAGATGGAAAGAAGGTAATATCTGGAAAATACAAAGATGGGTTGTATCATCTCCAAGGAGCAGTTGTTAAAGGTGAAGAGAATGTGTCAAGAGCTGAAACTAGTGAGCAGGTTATCCATAAAGCTGAAGATGAAGTGAGGAAGAAGTAAAAAAAAATGACTTTCAGTGAGAATCTAATTCAGGGGCCTACTCCATATGGTTTTAAGAAAACAGGTTCATCAGTTCAAGGTGGAGATTCATCAGAGAAATCAGAAAATTCATAGGAGGCTAAATTTGAAGATACTGGTTTTATGGCTGATGCTTTGGCTGCTACAGAAAAGATTGATGCATAACCTAAAACCTATGAAGAAACACATTGAAAAAATGCTGAGGAAGAGGACACAAAGTCTCTAAGAAAAAGGCAGAAGTTGGTTGGAAGTGAATGGTTTTTTAAATTAAAACCAGGAATACCAGAAGTTGTTGAAAGGCAAAGGTATAAGGCTAACGTGGTAGCTAAGAGCTTTTCACAGGAAATGGATTTCATCAGAGACATTGGTTCTAAAGGAGATGAGGTTATATCTAAGATTCACTCAAGTAAAATTCCAGCAATTTTTCGGAGGGAAATAGTACCTGAGATGAAGTTCCAGCTTTGCTGTGAACTTCTCAATATCCACTAAGAGAACCCGGTTCTAGTGTAAGGAAGAAAAACAAGGAGAAGGGAGTTACCTGTGGAGTTCTGAAGTTTCGGAATTCAAGTTTCAGGTGTAGTCTAGTGGAAGACGAGAATCCAAGGAAGTGGATTGGTAAATGCAGGAAATCGTGGAGCTTCTGTGAAAAGGATTGTGAAATCAAAGTTATGATTCTGCAAAGTTTCTGAAAATCAGTGAACTCAGAGACAAGAGAAAAGAAGATGATTCAGGTTATGGGACCTACCTGAAGTCATCAAAGTAGCTGAATCAAATTAAACTCAAAACCCACTCATTGTATTAGACTATTAGTGTCCCCACTATCATGACTAGCTAGAGCCTAGAGGTGATATTTATCATTTATATTAGCCCTGGGAATATTATACGAACCGAACCAAACCGGAATTTTCGATTTTCGGTTTGGAATCGGTTCTAGCTAATTATCCGATCGGAAACATTTCAAAATTAATTCGGTTCTTGGTTTGGTTCAGTTCGGTTCGCCGAACCGATCGGGTACCCATTTTTTTTTTTTTTTAAACCCAAAATTAACCAAATTAAACCGAATCATACCGAAATCTTGAAAATATATATAAATCCCGAACCGAATAAATCGAATAAACCAAATTATCCGAATTAACCGAAAATACCCGCACCGAATTAACCGAAAATACCCGAAATCGATCCGAATTATCCGAATTCTCCGAAATAACCCGGTTTTATCCGAATAAACCAAAAATATTCGGTTTATTTCGGTAAAAATTTCAAAACCCAAAAAACCTGATACCCGAACCGAAAAAAACGACCCGAATCGACCCGAGCCGACCCGAATCGCAGGCCTAATTTATATTTTGTGGAATTGAATAGAAGCAAGTAAAGTCAGATTAGTAACAAAAAAAAAAAGTAATGAAATGGGAAATTATAATTGGCATTTCAAATAATTGTAAGGCGGAGATGTTTTCTTAAAATGTCGAAATTACACACATACCGCCACAGCGCCACATATTACCAACAATGAATTATCGTAAAAACTATTAAATCAAACTGGCATTCAATTTTTTAGGAGTAGCTAACTTATTTTTATTTCATTAACAGAAACGACGACAAAAGTTTCAAAACACAATTTAACATAAAATACAAAGATTTGACTTAAGTTACGTGTTTTATTAGAAACATGATATCTGATAGCAATCAATATCATATTTTATATTTGGCTATGTTAATGAAGCCAAACATTTTTCTAGATTCACCACTGTAATCAGAAGTGACTGGCAGTTTTTAGGATAAAAGCCCCCAATGCCCATTCAAGTGGTATGTCTTTTTCTCCTGCTTTGTTCGCAAACTCGATTCTGCAGACAAAACAAACATATGTATTTGATCGAAACCCAAATCGATCCAACATTGATTGATCTAGTTGTTCTTGAATTTGTGTGCAATAACATTACGTACCTTCCATCATCAAGAGCAAAACCAAGACTATTGTGAAGCATTGAGATGATATATGATTGAGATGATATATGCTGATGAGAAGCAATACCCAAGCAAATATTCTTCTTTGGTTGTTGGGTATTTCACTTTCAGTTTGGACCATTCTTCTTTACAGAATCTCTTTCCGGCTGGGATCATTTCAGACAGCCAATCCTTTTCTCTCAACTCAAAGAACTGATTCAGACAGAAATAGACTAGTGTTCAAACAAATTCTCCACAAATTAAGACATAAATCTTGACGTCGACCATGATATTAGTTATGTAAACACTATACCTCCAGCTTGGATTTCCAAACCGTTTTAATTAATTTTTATCTTTTCATAAAAAAAAACAAATTGACATTGACGAACATGAATTCATGGGATTATTATACCTTGGACGTGTAGTAGAAATTTGATGTAGCCAGAAAACTTCCTTGAAGATCAAGTGTGTATGTTGATCCAATAGAACAATGCTTATAAAGACATTTCTCTGTACACATAAATAACCAAAACTGCACCCAATAAGAGATGAAGAAAGTTGACACGGGGAACAATAATCAGCTATACCGATAATGATCTTACCGTTTCCTTCCTGCAACATTGCGAATGTAGCGGATCGGCATTTAGAGAAATTACCAGCAGCTTGAACTGAGCCTGTCAATGTACTCTCTTCAGCTAAGAACTCAGATGAATCCTTCTGTGAATTTTTGTCGAGGATGTATCCTTTAGGAGTACAAGGGTCAGTAACTATTTCATCCTCTGTAGAGTTTGCAGCTGCAAGGATTGAAACATTGTATGAGTTTTGAGGGGAAAAAAAGCTTGTTTCAATGGCCTAAACTCAAAAGTGCAATTATTAACTCTACAAAATCTTCAAATATATCATTAATAAAACTGATAATTACTTTAAAGATTTATCAACAATCAACCTGAGTTGTGAAGTGATTCCCATAACTTTTTATGTGCTTCATTCTGCAAAGGCGACAAAAGTTAATAGCTTCTTCAACATTAACAAATGATTTTGGGTGGCATGTTCTACAATTTTGAGGAATGTTGAAACAATCAGAGACATCAATAAACAGCAAATAGGGACACCAAACAATTACACAAAGTTTTCAAACAACTTTTAAAATGGATGCATGATCATAGGAAACAAGTACTCAATGACAAAATGCTCTGGTCTCAGAGTTACCTGTCCAAGGTGGAGGAAGCTGTGAGTGTATATCTTGTATGAAACATTTCCATAGGATATCGTACGCGAGAACTCAGGAGGCACAAGCTCACTTGACACAAATGTCACCTAAACAAATGCTCAAACAGTCATCATTTACCATTCTTTTCTCCACCAAATTGAGGTTTATCTTTGATAAACATACTTTTCTGATAAGCATACTTTCTTCTTGGATAACAAAATTTGACAGGGAAGAGACTTAACCTGCGCAGAAGCCCCACCAAGTTCAACAATCCCTGTTGTTTGCAAAGGATCACCTCCAAGAGAACCAAGTGCATAATTTGCAACAACCCAAGCATATATACCTTCGTCAGATCCTGGAAAGTTTTCCAAGATTNTCAACCACGAGAGAGAGGAAACGGAGTTCGAGTCTTCGTGTTCCTAAGTGTTTGTTTTCTTAGAGTTGTAGTCTCCTTCTAGTTTCTTGCTTGTTGTTATTCTCTAAGCTGTAAAGAAAGAGAACGTTGATAGAACGTTTGTGAAATCTTTGCTTGATAGTGGAAGTTGTGGGAGACAGTTCCCACCCGAGATNGAGACGGTTCCCACCCGAGACGTACCGGTTAGAGGCCGGGAACTCGGTGATCAAACTTTGTGTTTTAATTCTAGCTTAAAAGCAATCAACGATCCAAAGTAAAATCCCTAACACAAGACACAACAGTTTGTTCCTCGTCTTCTGACCAAGGAACCGCCTCGAAGTACTCCAAGCATGACTTTATTCCCTCCTCAAACGTTATTGCTGAAGAAACCTGAAAAAGAAAAGACACTGAAACCATCACAGAAGTTAAAGAACTCCAGACACCACCATAAAAAGCTTTTGTAGCATATCATTTGCTGCAATGAGAATGAAATCGAATGAGGATTCCTTACAGAGTAACATAATAACTACTAAAGCACACACATGAGATGCAACCGTTTCTATGAGTAATTAGTCCACAAAGTTCCACTTTCCTTCCATTTTTTTAGGAACAGAACAGATCAAGAACTTCAAGAGTTTCAAAGAGACATGGATTATCATCTATCACTAAAAACGGTTCTACTCTATCCTTATCATTATAGCGTGAGCCCAATTCAAGCCTTAAGTCTATTTACCTGAATCAAATTCACTATATAAGAGGATCCAGAAAACATACGCTTTGGAAGAAGCTTGAGGAAATTGATCAGTTACAATGTACCTTAAGCAAAGCCAAGACTTTGACGATACTTTCACCAACCAACTTGTTCTTGAGATCCTCACAATGCATCAACACCACAGTCTCTACATAGACCTCTACATCATCACACTCACTAATCTCCACCATGTGAGACTCAGACTGAGATTGAGACTTCATCTTCTCCATGAAAAACCTGCTCTTCTCTGATAATACTTTCTTGTGCACATCCATGGTCACTCTATACCCGTTTCTGCCCAACACACTCAGCTTCACGTCGCCAGGTTCGACGCTGTTCTTGAAATCCGCCAAGATCTTGGCCATGCGCGCGTGATATTTCCTCCGAGGCTCGTCTTGGGCTCTGCTGGTCTCGCGGTGGTGCTCATCGGAGATCATGTCGAGAAGGGTCGAGTTTGAGTCAGAAACTAAATTGTTTGCGAGGAGAAATTGTCCGTTAGAATCGATGAAATTTCATTGTGGAATCAGAAAGACTGAAACTTTCCCTGGGAAAAAGGGAAAAAGGACAAAAAAAAGGAATATAAAGGTGAAGAAGGCCACATTTGGTGTTAGCCGAACGGGTTTGTGCAGATAATTAAATAATTTACTAAACATAAGTTTTTTTTTTTTCGACATTACCTTTAAGGTAATTTAAAGAGACTTATGAATGAAATCATAAATCGTTTTCTTAAACAAAAATGTAAGTCTGCGATTGGATTTGTCCATTTTGTATCTTTTATAAGTTTCTTACACAAATAACTCTGTAAATCATGTAAAAGTTGTAGATTTAATTGGTTATTGGTTGTGAGTGATTTGACTGGTCGTAGCAGATGAAGTATACTAGTGTATATTTTTCATTCACCATTCATATATATTAGTAGTTTTTTTTATCTACAATATTTTTTTAAGACTTTAAGTTTGTTTGTTTTTTGTCTGACAGAACAGATAAAGAAAATTACATTCCCTTAAAAATGCATTTATACATATTTCTAACGGCCAATCTTGGGTTTTTTTTTGGTTAAAGCAATTGCTAATCGGCCAATACTGTTACATCAAAAATTTATTCAGATAACTAGTTAACTTTTATAATTTTTAACCAATCAACATATTTATCTAATTAAGACTAAGCGTTTCCATTTACAAATCAACCCTAGCTATACTCCCCAGTGAATCAGTGACCCCAACACAACAATTATTATAAGACATACATAGCATTATATAACAAACAAAACGTAGGCACAAAACTTGATTAAACTTTATTAATTGACTGGTAAAAAAATATTCTTAAAATGCACACAACTAAACACATATCACAAGAAACATTTGGGAATATAAATCAAACAGATAATGGTAAAAAATTGACAAAAAAAAACAAGAAAAAGGGAAAAAAAAAAAAAAAGCATCTCCTTTGAAGGCTTGAAGCTTTGGGAGAGCAAGAGTTTCAAACGGTTCTTGAAAGCATTTAAAAGAAAACAAGAAAACGTTAAATTCAAATCTCAGAAAACATTTGTTTGCAGATCTTCCAATTCAGGATCCACGACTTTCTCTCCATTTTCAGCTTCGCCAGGAAATATCGGAGTCTCGAGCTCAGGAGGACTCTGCAAATCGTAAACAAACTCAGAAAACCAAAAAAAAAAAAAAATTTCTTGTTTTGCAAGTAAAACAGAAACTGTATCTTCTATCCCAAGTAAAGAAGTTACCGTGCATCGAATCAGAGCCCAATTTATGCCTTTGAAGAAAGAATGATTCTTGACTTCGTTTGCTCCTTCAAAACAACCTAATCTCTTCTTCGGATCTCGTTGTAATAGCCTAAAGATCAGCTGTTTCACCTGAAGACTTGCCTGCAAATTACCCATACCAAAACAATTATATATCTCCTTATTATATGTGAATTAATTGTTATAAAAAATAGTGATTGATCCATTACAGGAATGCTAGCTGGGAACTTCAGATCTTTCTGAAGAACATTGGCGAAAGTCTTCTGTCTGGTCTTTCCTCTAAAAGGAGTGTATCCGTACAACATTTCGTACATAAGGATACCAAGAGCCCACCAGTCCACTGCACTCGTATGGCCTGCCCCGCTTATAATTTCCTATGAGACATTTAATTACCGGTTAAGACAGAGAACAATAGCTTAACCAGTATAATTATAGCTTATATATATTTAATACACTAACCGGAGCAATATACTCTTCAGTGCCAACAAATGAGTTTGATGCACGCATTGGTTCAGCCATGAAGATTGGAGTTTGTTGGCTCTTTTGTTGCTTCTTCTTCTTCCTTTCATCTATACTCGGAATCAATAGCTGCGAGATACATATCGATCACTCTTAATTAGTACATGAGCAAGCTTTCTAGAAGGAATCTGATAAGGGAAGAAGAGGGTTGAGAGAAAACCTGAGGTCTGCAAGATGTCAAGCAAGACAGATCGAAGTCTGACAAGGAGATATCGCCGTTGCCCTGGATTAACACGTTTTCCGGCTTTAAATCCCGGTAAATTATTCCTGAATCAGAGAAAAATTACATAGGTCATATTATTATGATGTCAAGATTAATTGCATCCCAAGTTTTCTATATGATTGATTGAAACAGGAAGTTGAGTGGCTTGCCTTGGCAGTGAAGATACTCGAGTGCAATGACCACTTGAGCAGCATAGAATCTAAAAAAATTGTTCAGGTTTCATGTTATTTGATGATTTATGTGGAAAAAAAGCTTGAGATTTTGTCCATATAGGAAACCTTGTACCTTACGGCATCTTCCTTGAGAACCTTCCTAGGTTGTCGATCTAGGAGCATGAAGAGTTCTCCTCCTGGATAGTAATCCGTTATAAGACATATATGTGTCTTTGTCTGCAGAGTCAAACATGATACATCAGTGACCTGAGGCTTAAGGACAGGCCTATAAACACGTGCAAACAGATTTTCTGACCTGAAACGAAGCGTAAAGTGCAGGAAGAAAAGGATGGTCAAGCAAATCAAGGATCTCCCGCTCAGCTCTAGCTCTATGCACCTGTAAAAAGTTTGATATCAAGTTCTATTGTTACAGCATAAACAAGAGAAAAAAGTTTTGAGATTTCTTATTGTGCAAGGTACTGTAGTTACTTTGTTACGGTTAAGCATGACGGTCTTGTCCATTGCTTTCATTGCAAACAACTGGTCTGTTCCATTGAGTTCCACTAGATGCACACTGATGAAACAAAAGTGGGACATTAGTAAGTTTGATGACAAAAACGGTTTTTGTAAGCTGCTTCAATAGATCAGAGAGATTTTCAGACCTTCCTGTGTCACCGGAACCCAAAGGTTTCACCGGTCGGAAATGCTTCAGACCAATCTGTTCTCCACTCTCCAATACCTTTTGGATAGCTTTCCATGACGGTGAATCTTTCCTGTGAGGCTTCGAATGAACAATCTTTGAGTGGTTTGCCCATAAATCCTCTGGCGTCTTCAACAAGACACAACAAAACAAAGATCAGATTTATCCTCATCTCATAAACCCTAATCTAAAAAATTCACAGATGCAATTACTTACCATGTTGGCATCAGGAAGTTCTCGTACAGCCTCATCGATATTTACGGCTGTTTTCTTCACCTGAAGAGCTCAGATTCCAGTCGGAAAAAATCGGTTTAACCTCTCAAAGTTTCGATCAAACGATTATAATTGAAAATCGAGATTTAAAGGGGTTAGGGTTTTGACCAGCTCTTCGCCCTCTTTCACTGCAACTTCTTCAATGACATTGCGAACTGGCTCTACGTGCTTGCTCCCATCTAGTTGGACTCCGATAAAGTATTGTACTTCTCCCTGTCAACAACATATCAAAGAATACATATCTTTAGTTTAAAATTCATATACCAAATTAACTTGAAGGTGGCGTATTACGCAAGGTAAGTATGTAAAGTCATTGTACCTTCTGATCACGCATAGGCTGCAGGTGGAAAATGTTCCAGAACTTCTTTCCTGAAACAGAGAAAGCAATGTTTAATTTAAAGACTCTATGTATTGATCGACGAATTGATCTCAGGATATCGAAAAAAATGAGTACCGCTCTTGGTATAGTTGATGAGCTGAACCGTCACTTCGGTTTGGTTATCAATAGCCGCTCGAATCTTCTTTACCGTTGTTGTATCAGTCTCTGGACCTTGCAGAAACCTAAAAACATTTGTCCAGAACCATTAAAAACGTGCTCTGTTCTCGGACCTTTACCGAAGAAAGTTAAGAGTTCATATTTATGTAATACCTGCAGTTTCTGCCAAGAATTTCTTCACGGCTATATTCCGTGAGCTCCAAGAAACTATCAGACGCAAAAATCTGGAAACAGAGGACGAAAACAAACGAAACAAACGAAACGGTTTCAGAACAATTGAAGTGAGAACGACTTTTGCTTCTTTTTTTCAAACATGTGTTCTTACAATGGGATTGTCGGGGAGCCTAGGATCGGTGATGACGAAATTCTTCTCGATACGTTCGAGTGTGGTTGCGAGATCCATACCCTTTCTCATCTCTTTTTGTCTCACTTTATCATCAACACTCTCTGGTCTCTCGTCTCTGTCACTAATCTCATCGTCTTCTTCTCCATACTCTATAAACCCATCCTCAATAGACTCATCTTGAGATTGACCCTTCTTCTTAATCCTAACAACAGAGTTCGTAACAATCGTTGGAATTTAAAATTAAAAACATGGACTAAATTGATCTTTATTAAAGTTATGGGCCAAAGAGTAATTTGGTGAGATTTAGAGCTGATAGGAGATTTTTGCATTATTACCCCATGAAAGAAAGGCGGGAAGATTTCGTCGGTTTCTTCTCGGGAATTTCGCTGATTCGCTGCATCGAGTTTCTTCTTCCGCCGCCAGAGTTTCTCCGGCCTGACGGAACTACATTCTCTGACATTCTCCGAGCAGGTTTCGCCGGAAGATCAGCATTGGCTCCATCGCCCTCCGATTTTCTCATGAAGGGATGGCGATTCGTCGATTCGCTTAAGGCCCGAGGTCTCTTCACCGCCTCCACCAGCTCCGTCACTGAGTTCGTCGCCATATCTTTTTGGCGGGCTGTTACAAAACACAATATTTAAAAACTATTTTAAATAAAGATTTTCAGAAAACATAATAATAGAATGCATGAAAAAAAAATATAAAAGAGTAGATACCATCATATCGGATCAGAGATTCTGGAAGCCCATTGGGCCTCAAAGTCTTTTCTTTGGCCCCTTCAGTGTGCTTGCTCACTTCCACTTGCATTCTAGTCCACATAAAAACAAACAAAACATATATCAATCTTCTTTTTTTCCAAAAAACATAATTTTATCTTAGTTCATTCTACAATTCATCTCATTCTATTTGTTACTGATTAATTCATTCTAGAAAATGTGTATATATTAAATGCTCATCCCTAAAGAAAAAATATATAAAATTGAAAGAAAAAAAAAGATGGCCGTTGGATTGAAGATGATCAGATCAGCCGATGACAACTGTTTGAATTATTACGGAGAAAGCAACACAATCACAGGTCCACACTCAAGTCCCATCAAAAGGGTGGAATTTTGTAAACGGAAAAATTAAAGGACTCAAAACAGTAAAAAATAAAAGAAATGTGTGTAGTAATTAAGGGACTAACCCAATAAATTTGAGGACTTTGCCACTCTCGTCTTTAATGGGAGCAATGGTGAGAAGATTCCAAAAAGTAGACCCATCTTTCTTGTAATTCAATAAACGACCACAATAATTGTTCCCAGCTGCTAATGACTCTCTTATCTTCGCTAACTCATCCGCATCTGTCCCCGATCCCTGTAAAAATCGGCTACAATAAAACCAAACAAAACCATTTCAAATCATGTTCTTTGTGTTTTTCTTTTTGATCAACTTCAAATCATGTTCTTCATAAATGAATTTTCTCGAATCTCCAAATAAATTTTTTTATTTTTTTAGAAAATACCCTAAAGCACCAACAAAAAAAAAAATTTAGTTTCAAAAATATCATTTATTTAGAAAAGTTCTAAAATAACACAATATTTGGGTCTGTTTTCTAAAATATTTCGTGAGAGTTACCTTTCATAAACTTAAATTAATGGGTAAAATAATTATTGAAGAAATACCCTAAAATATCACAAACACACATTTTTGTTTAAAAAATACCATCACAAAAAAAAAAAAAAAATACCATTACTTTGGAAAAGTTCTAAAGATAACACAAAGTTTTGGTTGGTTTCTAAAAAAACTCGTAAGAGCTACTAAATCATTTATATGATATCTTTGTAAAGTTTTAGTAATCATTCTTCATGGTATTTAAAAAAAGTTTTAGATTTTTGGTGGTAATTATTTAAACAAATAAAAATAATTATTGCTTTAATTTTCGAATAATATTACCAGTTTCTGCCGACGACTTCTTTGGAAGTGTAACCGGTCATGTTGAAGAAACCGGCACTAGCATACATAATCGGGTAATCGGGTTTGGTAGCATCCGAAACCACAAACGTTTGTTGAAACGTCGACAACGCGTCTTTCAGATCTTCCGATACCCTCGGAATCCCACTTCTCCCGCCGGCGACATCTCCGTCGGACATCTCCCCGGAGCTCCGGCAAGAGTTGTTCGAGCTTCTCTGCAAAGAGTTCTTTTTATCGTTCGCATCGTTCTCAGCCCCACCCGAGTTCCTCACGCTCACTCCCTGTGGCTTCCCCGTCTTCGTGTCCGTCTTCAAAACCAATCCCCACTCCGCCGCCCTCTGCTCCGCCGCCACCGCCGCAACCTGTGGTTTCTCGGCGGTGATCGTCTTCTTGGAGATTTTCTCCGGTGATGGATCCTTCAGAGCCATCCATGAGGTTGTGACGGCGATCTCTTCAGACCGAAACGGATTAGAGGGAGCTGGTTCGGGTTGGGGTTGGGGACTGCCACGTGGGTCGCTCAAGTTTTGCAACGTTGGTGGTTCGGGGCGGAACACGGGGTTAACGGGTCGGGTCGGGAAAGTTGACGGGTTGAATACTTCGAGAGAGCCACGAGTGTCTCTAGGGAGAGTCCGTGATGACGGTTTGGTCGATGGTTTCTCTGTTGGCTCCATCTTTTAGCTCTCTCTATACACACGAAACAAAAATTGTGGCCAAAATAAAGTTATATGTATATAAATAGTTATAGTTAAATGCATAGACATAGACACCACACGCATGTGTATATATGAATCGGCAAATAAAATGTTGATGTATATCTACACAAAATTATTTATTGATTTTTTTTACTCTTAAAGTTGAAGATGTAAATATATATATATATATATATATATATATATATGCTATAATATTTTATTGATTTCTAAAAATGGACGCATTACTAAGTTCTTTTTGTAGTAGATGGTTGGTTTGATTTCTGAAAATGAAAACCCTATGATGATACCAAATAATGACTAGCTATACATAAATGTGTTGACAAGAATGATGGTTGCATATGTTTAATCATAAAGAGGAATATGAAGCCAACGTTGATTTAAAGTTTACAAATTAGTACGATCTTGGAAATTGGTCGTATCATAGGTATTTTCTGGTTTTTGGTCATGTACGTAATAGATTTTGAAAATTATTTTCTTCTATAAATAGAGTCTCGTATTCAAGCTAATCGTTTTTTCGTAAAACAAAAACCACTTTGCTTTTCATTAAAGAATATGGGTTTAATATAATTAAATTGCAATAAATATGTAAAAGATATTTCAGAGACTAATTCTACATTTTTTTTCTTCTAATATAACACCTAATTTTAGAAGATGTTGACCGTAAATCATTCATCAATCACTCATTTTGTTTGAATCTTTAAAACTGTTATCTTGTATAACAAGAATCTCGTCTCTTTGGTGTCTTCTTTTGGGAAAGAATAGACCAGACCTATCCAACATGACAATGAATCTATGTATGTAAGTCTGTATATGCATGCAGCTTATGTGTTGATATTAATTATTAAATAATTTTGGGATCAAAGAGTTATGGTTTATGGGCCACAGAAAAATGAGATATGAACTGGAAAATATGGCAATGTTGAGTGACAATTACTTTTGAAGCGGGGGGTAAAATTGAGAAAACGACACAAAGTTGTAAAGTTTCAAGATTTTTTGTGTGTTCAGAACCACACAGCACATGCATCTTCTAGGGGTGTTTTAGTCATTTCGCTATGAAAATGGACAGTGTTATTACAAAAACAGGAGCTGATCTGATCATATCTTAGTTTAAAGATTCAACTAAAATCTTGTAATTTACCAGTATTCTTGTCATTGTATTGATTTTCACATAAATGAAGTTTTTATATAATTTGTATCCAATTAACAGCGTATAATTGTTTATAATACCTATAGATAAATTAAATTACAAATTTTTATTTAAATTTTAGTATAGTTGTAACATCACACAATTTGCATAAAATATAAAATTAATTTTATCTAGAGATGAAAAGAGTAATTTTTGCATGGTAACTCGGTAATTGTAAAAACTATTTACCAAACAATATTCTTTGAAATTTATATTTTTATAATTGGAGAATTATAAATCAAAATTCATCAGCATCTACCATGTGATTTGTGAATTTTCAGAAGAAAACTGACGTTCAAACAATTCATTTTTGTACCGTGTATGCATAAAATGATATTATATACTTCATTATTTATATATTTCTACTCATTTTCGAAAGGCAAAAAATGTGACAAAGAACCCTTAAAAGGTGCATGAACAGACAAATAGAATAAATAAAACATTTGAGAAAAAATCAGTCGAAGGGGAGAAAATTATACCTGACAAGTTAACTTGTGTAGGAAGAAACAGATTATCTTGCTTTCACTCTCTTGTCAGGAAACAAACGGATCAACTGAGAAATGAGTTTGGGATGAGAAGTTAACTTTGCCGAGGCCTTTTAAAACAAGGGAAATTTTGATAAGAAGAGATTCAAGAAAGATAAAAAAATATTTAGGGTTCATGATTGAATTAGTCTTTTTCTAGCTCCATCACTTGATTATTTGATCTTCCCATGCCTCTTATGTTCCTGATTCCACATGGCTTTCTTTTGTTTACTTTTAAAACGCTATATAGAAACGAAACATTAATCTCAAACTCGTTTTTCCAATTACTCACATAACTATCTTGAAAAATTTAAGCAACAAAAAAAAAAAACTATTTATGAAAGTTAAATTATAAATCCGTGTATGCTCAATATTTAATTTCTATGGTGCTTATTATCTATGTATATGTGGACACAAATGGTTTGAAATAATCACATTATAAAAATATTGGTTTGATTGTGATTAATCTAAGTTTTGGTAGATGACAAACCCGATTATAAAAAGAGAATGCACAGAAAACTTGCTTGTTGTAACTTGAAGATATAGCTGAAATAAATAAACAAAAATCCCAAAGACACACAAGTGTGTGCGAGTGATGGCTTGTTCTTTTTAAAAGTTTCTGATTTGTGTCAGTGACTATAGGTGGGAGTGAGTTGTCATTTGAAAACGCCAAAACCGGGCAAACGCAGAAATCGTATATTAACAAAGGATTTTTTTTTTTTTATTACTTAGGGGTGATCCGAACTTTTACCATCCGACTAATTTTTTCAGGTTGAGTATAGCTGTCGAGTAGTCCACTCACCTAGTTTTTTAATAGGCTTAAAGCACGGCAACAAATGAATTTTTAAACTTAAAAAAAAATTCATATGATTGCTCTGAACTTGTAAAGATGACGACTATACCGACAGATTGGTGTGCTTTTTTGACACATTTAGAAGAGTTTGCGAGATTCAAAGATTTATTTTCTTTCTTCTCATTTTCTTATATTTCTCGCAAATTAAATTTAAAATCAATAAAATAAACACTATATACTTTCGGTTTGGATTTCGAAACCGTTTTAATTAAATTTTATCTATTGATCCAAAAAAAACTCAAAAAAGCTTTTTTTTTTTTTTTTTTGACAACAGAAGCTATCTTTCTATTTGTAATGGTAAAATCATTGTCCTAATACAAATTAGGTCATTTGAAATCTCAACATGTTGCGTTAGACCAAGAGTTTGAGAAGCAAAGTGTAACTTGTTTAACGGTGCAACAAATACAGACTGGGCATCCCAATAGATCACGATCAAACTTGGCTAAAAATATCAGATTGGTTTACTGTAGATTCAGAAACATTTTGTCGGAAACCTTGTGGACAAAATTATTGAAAGATATAAAACACAAAGAAGAATGGTTACACTTCATACACAAGTAGGGACCATAACCCATGTGAAGATTGATCAAAGAGAAAAAAGATCTTAACGGGTTATTACAATCCTATCCATGCAGTGACAATTGTGGGTTTTGAATGTGGGGTGGGGGCAGAAAATGTCACATCAATATTCACATATTGGTCGCTTCATTTCTCCCATTTTCTGCCAATAGATAAATCAAGATCCAGGGGAGAAGCAAGATGGGTTAATGATGGTCCAAGCCGCAATGTCTACATTAGCATAATTTACTTTTCCTACCATGCATTGATTCTCTATCATATTAAGGAAACATGGGATCTACATTCTACTTTTCTTAATAACACTTGTTTAAAACTTTTCTATATATATATATTTACTATCCATGTTGGAATAGTTTACCCATTTCTGGTGTTAACTATGTAATGCGCAAAAACAAAAGTTATTAAATAGTTATTGTGGTTCAGGTAACCGAACCCAAATAAAAGTATGATCTTGTAAAAACTTTGTTACATGGACACATAAAAAGGATCGAAACCTAAATATATCACTAAGAAATCCACATGAACTAGTTAATTTTCTTTCTGATTATTCCGTTTAATTATTTGACTGAATCGAATGTCGGAGCTAGTGTCATTGGATGACACCACGTGGTGTGCACACTGGTGTCCTAGTCATTGATGAATAGCTACTTGAGATCTTACTATAAGTATTTTATTCTCTAGAGATCAAATCTCTCCAACAATCTTCTATATAGATCCCCTATTTCAGATAACCATGAGAAATACTGAGAATCTTACCTCAACAATTACAAATGAACATATTGCATTAATAAAAATTTGTATTAAAATAAATCAATTTTTCATAAATCTTATAATTTATTTGATTTTTAAAAAATAAAATTCAATTTCGCGCATGGCACCGGTATAATAACACCTAATATCTTGATATATATATATACACAACTACACAACCCAAACTTAATACAACAGAAAGAAAAAACAAATTTAAGGGACAAGAGTTTATAGAATTGCGCTTCATGTGTTTCAGTACATACCCTGGTTACTTATAGAAACTATTCATAGCTGCAATTATTTTTTAAGGAAAAAATGCATAGAAGAATCTTAAAGCGACCTTACAAGATGAGACTCTTGTTATTTCCAAATTGTTGGCTATTCCTGATTCATCTT
>OVAY01002284.1:0-10216 GCA_900406395.1 Kernera saxatilis | reverse complement strand
ATTTTTTTTTTTTTTTTTTTGCCGTAAACGAGATTATATTACTCTTTACAACACATCAATAGATTGATTTACCATCAAACGAGATTATATTACTCTTTACAACACATCAATTGATTTTCCGCGGGTCAATGAATCGAAGTGACATCCTCGTGACCAATCTCACATGAGAGGGTCCCACTCGCTGGCGCGTGAGTATACGTACAACATAGTGCGCGTGTGGGAGTTAAAGTTGCTTGGAGACCAAGCTATTAGAATAGGACAATGGCTATACTTTCGGTACGGTAACGAACACGTGTCAGTAATCTAACGTCTCAATCTGAGATGCGGAAAGCCGTTTTGGAATCCCCAATGGCCGCCTTCAACCCTCCTCATTAATCTCGCTAACAAAGTCCAATCTCTTTCCGGTTAACATAAACCGAATAAAATTCCATTCGGTTAGCTTTGAATCAGTTGCTTAAAAAAAATGGAATCAGTTTAATTTTTCAGTTGATTGGGTCATACCATATGGGCACTGTTTAACCGGTCTGAACACGCATTAATTTCTCTCTACAGTTAAACAAAAAGACACACAGTAATTAATGGCCATTTAATATCGGAAATTACGTTAAATAAAAATCGCCATAAAAAGTTAAAAAAATTATGGAAATAACAAATAGTGATGACTTATATTTAAGGAAGGATGTTCCTAAGAAACGGCGATTCTTCTATAGCATTTTGATTTTTGACTCTTCTCTTTCTCTCTCTGCAACTCAAACAGTGCAAAAAAATCTTCTTTACTCTCTCTCTCTCTCTCTCTCCCGTAACTATTACAGGGCGAGAGATGGAGAGACGATCGAGAAGAGTCAAGTTCACAGAGCATCGTACGGTCACATCCGTGCCAGCTAAGCCATCTAACGGCTCTCCAAGAGTGGTCCGAATCACAGTGACTGACCCTTTCGCCACTGACTCATCTAGCGACGACGACGACCCCGTCACGGTGGCTCCGAGAGTGAAACGATATGTGGACGAGATTAGATTCAGTGAAGGCAAATCCTCCTCCACCGCCGTCAACGCGGCGAGGAAAGCTAGATACAAGGCGGAGAAAGGCGGCTGTGATGATGTGTCACCTTCGTCGTCGGTGAAGCCTAGAAAGTACAGAGGCGTGAGACAGAGACCGTGGGGGAAATTCGCGGCGGAGATTAGGGATCCGTCGAGCCGTTCTCGGATTTGGCTAGGGACTTTTGTCACGGCGGAGGAAGCTGCTATGGTTTACGATCGAGCCGCGATTCATCTCGGAGGACATAACGCACAGACGAATTTTCTAACTCCTCCTCCTCCGCCGCAGACGCCTGATCCGGAAACGAAGCCTGTTATCGATCTAGAAACGGTTTCCTGCTGCGATTCCGGGATAGATTCACGGCAGAGCCTCCGTTCTCCGACCTCTGTTCTTCGATTCAACATCAACGAGGAAGCAGAGTACAGAACAGAGCTGGAGATTGAACCCATCGAGTTATCGCCGGAGAGAAAGTCCACAGTGGAAGAATCGCATGAGAGTTTGTTTCCGGATCCGTATTCTTTGCCGGATCTGTGTCTCGCCGGCGACTATTTCTGGGATTCCGAAATCCCCCCGGACCCTTTGTTTCTGGATGAAATCGAAATCCAACAACCGTTACCAAACACCGTGATTCCGAAAGAAGAAAACAAATCGGAAGATTTCTCGTTCGATTTGATCCAAGACTTCGATTCTTCTCCATGGGATGTGGACAATTTCTTCGAGCCTGATTAACATCCAAGTCTCATTTCTCTCCTGGTTCTGAGATTTTTGTGGCGATGATGACGCGGACGTATCTCGACCGTTTTTCCGTTCAGTGACGTGGACGGTTCTGATCAGCTGAAGCGCAAAAAATAGCTCTATTTAATTTATTTGTGGGTAAATATACTCCTATTAGTTAAGATAAAATGTCAGTGTTTATGAAGGTTTTTGACCCCTTAAAGACAACAATCTCGTGATTTGCTTCCTCTCTGAGATTGTCTCAACGTGAGGAAGCAGTATATACGAGTGTTTATATATCTATGTTAAATGTAAATCCCTATCTTCTCCTTTGTTATTTATTTCGCATGAATCTCTAATAGAATTATGTGACAAATGACATGTCTTATGATAATAAATAAATATCTTTTCCAATTGTAAAGTCATACTCCATTGTACAAATTAATATATGTTTAGTCAAAAGTTTTTCAAAACGTAGGGAGTTTAAATCTTTCATTCGTATTTTATTTCAATTCAAGGATTCCAATGATTTTTTTTTTCCTTTCAAGCCTAAGATTCAATTAATTGGAATTCATATTCAATAATGTTAAAAACACATTTTTTTCCCGGTTAATTAACACATGAAATATATGGATTTTTTTTAAAAATTACGAACCTGTACTCCAGTCCATAATCTTACTAGATACTGAACCAAACTTCTATAATATATTTGTGTCATGTCCTCAAATAATTTCTCCTCACATATACCGGATTCAAACTCGGTCCGGTAGCATTGTAACATCATCCATTTAAACCGGTTTAAAAAAAAAAATGTAAATACTTGAGGTCATATGATTTATCCACATAGAGAATTGAGTGGGTGTGGTGTGAAGTGAAGATTCAAGGTATCACCGAGAGACATGTTCTCGTGTCTGCTGTTGTTTTCCACTTAAGTATCAAAGCCCATTCATGTGAAGAACCAAACCATTGAATCCTATAGTTGCCCTACCATTTGTCTCTCCACTCATAAAAACATCCTTCACATTTTCAAATTCACCATAAAAGATAACCAAAGTACTTCTATCTTTTTCTATTTATCTACAAGAAACAAAAAAAAATCGTATAGTTACACTTACATTCTATCAAAACTAGGACGAGGTCTACGTGAAAAAGAACTAGACAATGGAGTTTGGTATGTATCAATTTTGAAGGACAAATTGTGTTGTCTTCTAATTAAATGGCTGTTTTCTATTTTGTGCTATGGTCCATCCAAGTGGGTGGGACAAATGTATAGAAACCTAGAGGTTATGGCCATTTTGATCAAATCTTAGTTCACTAAAAAATTTGTGTATATCTATAAAGGAAATTTGAAACAAATACACTTTCAAAACAAGATTATTAGGAACCAACTTCTGTTTGTCCTAACACCTCTAAAAATATACTACGATCGGCTATGTTTCCATACATTATACATATGTGAAATATCAAATAGTTAGTTTGCTTTTCTATCCAAAAAAAAGTTAGTATTACTTGTTTTCTTATATAAATGAGTGGCATAATGAAAAGATTGATCATTTATATTATCTTTCATTAGATAAAATAATGTTTGAGTCAAATTTTGATATTATTTCTCATTTCCAATTCAGATTATTTTTTCTTTTGTTTGGTAGATTATACTTTTTGGCCCATTAATTAGCAATATTATTTGGATTATAATATTTTCCTAACAAATAAATAAACACGCATAAAAAAAGGGAGCAACGCAAACAGCTTTGGTCTTTCCTAGGTCAATTTTTTCACCCGTTTGATACTTTTTTGCAGCATTTGAAATTAGACCACGGAGTTTGGCTTTTTTTAGTGGGAAACCATGAAAGCCTCCTTGTCATTCAGAAGCTTCCTTTCCATACCACTATATTTTTAAAACAATAAAAATGCCTATGCTGCGAAAAAGGATGAAATTAGAGTCACAGCTTACAACTTACAAGTAAGTGGTACCTGCAAACAAAACAAAGAGAAAAAATAAAATCACTAAATTATAGCGACTAGTACAGTTTGTTAGCAACAATAAAAAACAAAAAACAAAAGAATGGATTTTCTGTGAATTCATTTATTTTTGGTTAGAGTCGATGAAGATGATTAAAAATTTTACAAGTAGATTTGTGGAATCCCAAAGAAGATGCACAAAAACAAAACCTAGAGATGCACATACATACTCAGAACCACTTGCAACACACATGTAAAGCACCGGAGCATTTAATGCCTGCAGCTTGGACCGACCATATGAAAAAGGAACAAGATTCAAGAATTAAAAGGAGATACTAATTTAAAATTCAAATTTCAGCCAATCATATTTCTGCATTTCAATTCAATCTGGATATTTGTTCGAGAGGATTTACTGTTATAAACTTCTGACAGTTTGAATGAGAGGTGTACATTGTAGATAAACCAACAAACGAACAGACTTAAATAAATAAAAGTTTTAGTTTGGTAAGAACAATTTAATTTCGACCAAAAAAATTATGGTTCAAGCTTTTCAGTTTAAGAAAAATAACAACTAAAATGAAATTAATTCCATTTTGAATTTTGAACCGAGTAATAGGGTTTTGTTGCAGTATTGTTTGTTTTTGAATTTTTCTGTTCAGAATAAATTTTGAGTACATGGATAACTGTATTGAAGCTAGATTCGGTTTGTTAAGCAACTTTATTTTCCATAGGTTTATTAACTTGGGTTGATCAGATTCAGAATTAAACACCCTAATTAAAACCGTTCGAAATATAAATTTGTAATCTGGAACAAAAATTAAATTTAAATGAGTAAAATAAAAGGAAAAAGTGGGTCTAAGCCCATATAGTGAACACGAGCTGGTCAACGATTGGGCCACAAGAGATTGAGAGGTGAAGCAAGTAGGCCAATGGCCACAAATCTAATCTACTACGGGCCCCAACAAGATCTTTCAACCCTCTCAAGACGCCTTTACAAAGTTCATGCCGTTTATTCTATTTCTACTCTTGTTTTTTCTAGGTCAAAAAGAAGAATAAAATGAAATGCAATAAAGCATGTGTCACTCTCTATTCATGTTTGAAATTTGGTCAAATAAAAGACTAAGAGTATAAAACAAAGAACGATGTTGCTAGGTCGGTCTTCATTCTTGTTAAAGTAGAAATCCTTTTTCCCAATAGTTAAATATTAGAAAATACACCAAATAGATATAAAAACTTCGGCTAAAAATCTACAGAGTATTTCGAACCCGGCTCAATTAATTCTATTGAGACTAGTATTCAGAAAGCAGAATTATAATTTTCGTGGGGTTATTAAATCTGGTCTCGAGCCCTGAAAACAAGAGAATTAATTAATATCATCAAGTGTTCTTCTAACGGGCCCATTTTAACAAGAGAAAAGTGTTGGCCCATATCACGAACAAAGTGGTATCAGGATTCAGAAGCAATCGATCGAACCAATTTTTTCTATAGATGTGATACCCCAAAACATTCAATCATATCGAATCTAACACCTATGTTTCTCAGTAAGACTTTTTCACCATTTACTTTTTTCACCCGTCAAAGTACGATACCATTTAAGGGGTATTTACACTCTGAGGTAGTTTTTTTAAAAGTTATTACACTATGAGATAGTTTTTTGCGAAGAGGTAGTTTTTTAAAGTTATCACATCAGANTCCACAAATCATTGTCCACGAGTAAACATGTCCAAATTTATTTGTCCACCATACCCGGTCCATAACATCAAGCGATTTAGTGATAAGTTTTCCATTTATTTGTCCACAAATTATAATCCACTACTAAATATGTTCATATTATCTTGTCCATCGAAACTTATCCACGAATACAGTGATTCGTGGACATGTTTTTGTAAATAATTTATGCACAACACAAAAAACTACCTCTTCGCAAAAAACTACCTCTTTTATAAGAACTTTCACAAAAACTACCTCATAGCGTAAATCACCTACCATTTAATCATTGCCTCAACAAGGCCATGCTTCCTCCTCTAGCAGGCCCATCTTTAATTTTACCAAATTCGGAAATTTTACTTTCAACTTAAAGATCACAATAGTGATTTTCACATGTTAAAATCAGGACTAGTAGTGAAAAAGAAGCTAATTTTCTACCTCTTATAAGCAACTGTAGTTTATGGGCCGAGAGAGATGGGCCATTGATGTCACAAATATATTATGTTGAAATTTCATCTACTGGGTTTCATCATGGGCCTTATATCATGAAACTACACCGCGTATCGTTTCACTATTAAGTATAGCGTCACTGGACGAACAAATTTGAACAGCACTCTACTCGCGTTGGCTTTTCATAACATTTGTAATATACTGAAAATTGCAGGTAGTTATCGAAAATTTTAGGGGATTTTAAAATAACCTAAAATCATAGGGAGTTTCCCTTAGGGGAGTATCGGTAATTAAAAAAAAAAAACTGAAGAAAATGGTAAAAAACGAAATTACAGGGACCAGTGGCAATAGACATAACAAAAGGAGCACCTCTGCAATAAACAAAATTGACAGGAAACATAAATAATTAAAAAAAAAAAAAAACAAAATCTTTAGGGCCAAATCTGAAAATAATAGAGATCAATAACAATAATATTTAACCAGATGGGTTTTGGTCCACTAAAAGTGGTAAAACAGAAACGATTTACTGTGAATTAGAACACAAACATTTTGGGATTTACAAGAAGATCAGAAGAAGCTGTAGGAGGAAGATGCATCCAGAGGATGGATGAGATACGTCAGCACCAGCGCCACCACCATTAGCAAATACGCTATTCCTTGATCAATCGATGTTCCTGTTTATTATACACACATCAATTCAATCTTAATCTCCCCCAAATTTCTACACGATCTAGGGTTCATGATCGATTCCGAAGGCAATGTGAAAAGAAAAATCCAAGAAATTGTATTCCGAGAAATCTAAGAGTAATTTGACATTCAGATCTGGGGAGTGAAAAGAGCGAATGCGATATCGCTTAAGAGAGAGGAGTCGGAAAGCTTACCGTCGCTTGTGGGAGAAGGAGCAGGAGCTAAGGATTGAGCGCCGGCGAGAGGAGAGATGACGGCGAAAACGAAAGCGACGAAGGCGACAACGGTCGCGAAATTCCTCGACGCCATTTCTATACGAGATTGTCCAGTAAACAGAGAGGGAAAAGGAAGATAACGAGGGAGAGACGAAGCTGAATGAATCTGTGCGTGAAGAGCTCCGGCGACGAGAGAGAGACGACGATCCAGACGGAGGAGAGAAACCCTATGAAAAGGAGAGAGACTGACTAAAATGGTTAACGCGCTTTTATAGGACAAAACTAGTTAGACGGTTACCGGCTGTAGCCTGTAATCACTCGAGAATTTTATTTTGTATTGTTCATGCTAGTTACTAGTTAAGGACACGTGTCCTTTTCCCTGGCTGATTTTTCTCCTTGACCCTTCCTCGATGGTTCTTCGATCATGGTCCGTCAACATTGGAAGAAATTACAATTTTTCTAGATAAATATGAGTGGAACACATTTTTACAGAACAAATCACGTGTATTATTCGTCAAATTAAAAGGGTCCAAAATTATGTATCTATATTAAATAAAGTTTTACCATCCAAAATTAACGCGTCGTTCTAAAAAGTTGACACGTTCTCTATTTTTTCAAATCAATAAGATGGACTTATACAATTTGACGTTGAGTATATATCTAGTTTCCTCAGTCATATTAAATAGAGTTGGATTTTCAATCTAATAAAGGTTAACATGTGTCTAACATTTTGGCACAAGATGAATCGGTATCGGTTTAAATTCTGCCATATGTAGATGATGTCTATTTGAATATTCTTTAATACTTTCTCTGTTTTACTATAAATAATGTTTTAGGAGATTTTTTTGTTTTGAATTAAGTGATGTTTTCTAGTTTTTATGCAAAATTTAAATGTATTTGATTTTTAATAATGTATTTGATGTAATTTTTAATAATGTATTTGATGTAATTTTTAATAATGTATTTGATGTAATTAATGCAGATACACAACCTCGGCAAGTCCAAACAACAAAAGATGTTTATAGTTAAGGACCATCAAAATATTCGGAAGGGAATAATAGTTTAGTTACGTAAGCAAGCAGTGAGAAGAGGGGCCATGTGCATGTGATGAGATTCTCTTTTTTTTTTCCCATATATCTTTACGTTTATTAAAATAATAGGAAAAAGAAAAATAATTTGGGTTTTTCGGTGGAGCCTTACACAATGTAAGTTAGCCAAAGCTGTGTCCGTTATAATAATAGAGACGAGGAAAATCAATTATTGCGATTTTCAAATTTACTTGGCAAAAATTACTTTGTGTGATATTTATGTAACGGCTAATAGGTGTTGTTGATTCAGCGTGTTAATAGGTCCAACCAGATTTTGTTATTTGCCAAAAAATAGAACAGTAATAATGGAGTTTCTTTGTTGACAAAAAAATTTGGCGTTTCTTTTGTAAATTAATAAGCGATGTTGACAAAACAAACTCTTTTTAAAATGACAAACGGTCCCTTAGCAATCAGGATTTTTAGACATCCACTGCGACTGATTCGACCTTGAGATGCATGTAACTATGTAGGCCTATAATGACTTTTAAACTAGATTCCAAGACATCTAAAATATATTACTTGTTTATTAGGTGTTATGTGATATTCAATTAATTAAACATATCATAAATTTTACAATTAAAAGTTCGATTTGAATCACTCATAAATAACATTCCAAATAAAATTTAAAACGTATAGTATAACGATTTATATCAAACACCGTACAATGTATCTTGATGAAGAGAAAGTAAAAATAACATTCTTAAAAGAAAATTAGCCGTTGGATAAGTTACACCATTACCAATCATTTGTTTCATTTATTATTGGAACATGTTTTTGGCATCTAGAATGACTTAAACGTTACAAATAAGATTTTTGTTTGGTCTTCAAATTAATAGAATTCAACTGACAAGAAAACGAGTTTAGATTAAATATTTCCAACAAAAAAAAAAGAAAAATCGAGAACGGAAGAAAATTGATTTTTAAATTTCATTGTCTGACATCTCACGTAATGATTCAATATGCGTAGATTCCGAACCTATATTTTGAGTTGGTCAAGTTTGATTTGCTTCAAGAACGGCGTCGTGTTAACAGTCAACAGGAGAGTTGACTAACACCATACGGTCCATACCCCACAAGCCACAACCATTAAGGCACTCAATTTGACACACATATATATTAACATAGTACACAGAAAATAGAATCCATTGAACCCATTCCCCTCATCACCACAACACTAGATGCTTCTTGCTTTCTAGGGTTTCTGAGTCTTTTTTAACCATAGCAATCACACATACGCATGGGGCTGTGAAATCACAGAGACACAATTTCACTCCTTTCTTTAGTCTCTCACTTATATAGATAGTGTTGACGGTATCAAGGCTAAAACACCCATAAAAACATACAATTCGAGATTCCTAGATACCCAGATAACACATTAATCTCATATAGATTGAAACTCATCCACATCAAAATACTATTCAAGGTTTACGTGCCAACACTCTTTTATCGTTACTACTGCTCCTACCAAAGCCCAATAAAATAAACCTATGATGACCTGAAAAATCTCAGTTAAAAGTGAAACATCATGACTTACTCTGGATCTTTTTTTTATTCAGAACGCCAACTTAGGATCAACAACTCCTGAAGCATTGCCTTCACCAGTTAAAAGCTGTTCGGGGTCCTGAGAGAGGCACACAGATACAATTATTGTTTCAACTATGGAGATACGATAACAAAAGCTTATATTGATACTATATATAGGAAAAATTGATACTATATATAGGAAAAGCTTATACCTCCATTCCCCATTTGATGTAATCTGGAGACTCACAGGCCTTATATTCATCTACCAAACTCTCAATTATGTCCCTTGATTCATCAAACTCTGAAAGATCATTGTCCTGCCCATTTCGACATGTATATTCTCATGATTTTCCCATTTAGTAGTAAAAGTTGGGGTGCACTAAACATCAACCAAAACAAAGGCAGGATATTTGAGCGGTCAACTTACAGCAAACATGGGAAACTTTCGGTAATTGTCAAGAAAAGCTTGCTTCTTCCTCAATTTCTCATATTGGCTCAAACACTTGCTGAAAAGGTGCCTGATACTGGTGTGACTTGCTAACATAAGACCACTGACCTGAAATGTCAAAACACACAATCAATCCAATAATATATATATATGTATAGAGAGAGAGAGAGAGAGAGAGATAAGATTACCCTATGGGCAGTTTGAACATATGGGGACTTCTTGGAAAGCGCAACCTGTCGAAAATAAGATATCGAGAAAATTGTGATGCAAGTCCAGGGTTAAGTCACAAGCAATAACTGTTTGCAGACACAGTTTGGTTTTAAAACCTGTATGCTTGCAGGTCCCCACTCAATGAAGTTAACAAGCTTTCTTTCTCGTATCCTCT
>OVAY01002283.1:0-19296 GCA_900406395.1 Kernera saxatilis | reverse complement strand
TATATTTGCTCTTGGCATGAAAGCGATGAGGGCTTCAGTGCTGCGTCCTTCTTGGTGAAACATTCTTCCCACAAGACTCCATTTGTATCTCTCGATTAGGCTGGAGTTGTCCACATCTGGTAGAATCACTATATCATCATCTTCTTCTGATTCTACCGGTCGCTTCCCATTTTTGTCGTTGTTTAAAGGAGCCATCTTGCAGGTGAGAGAGAGGGTTGAGGGTTTTGAGATTCTTAGCACTTGCTAGAATTAGAGGATTAGAGAAAACGCCGTATTGAAACTTCCCAAGTGGGGAGATGAAATGCCCGAGAATCAGGACCTTGAGTAAAGGAAAGTTTGGATCTTGTACATTGTCTTTGATTCAGGAGCTTGTAAAGATTTTTCAAAACTTTTCATACTCGGGTAAAGTCGTTACTTTTCATCTTAAGATCTTCCCAAAATGGGAGAAAAACTTCAGGGCAGAGAGAGTGGGAGCAAGGTCGAGGTTTTTATCGGGATAGATTTGCTTCTCTTCATCTTTCCGGTGGTAGAGGTGTTTAGGGCCCGAAAGACACGCACTTTTATGTGGGGAGGGCCATAAGGTGGGGGGAGAGAGCGGTTAGATTAGTAATTGTGTATCAAAAAGATGGTATATGTGGAATATTTTTTCCGTGTGTGTTAGTATGGTCTACGAAACTTGATTTAGTGGTAATTACGAGAATTGCCCTTATTCTTATATATTATCTGAGAAGACAAAACACAAACTGCTCCACTAGCATTTTAGGTGGAATTTAGTTTGTCCATCGCCAAATTTATTTTTTTTCCTTGTCAACATTCTCTAACAAGCCTTGTTGTGACAATTGAAGTGGAATTTCAAAGACATGTCCAGTGTGGCTAACAACTATACGACCGATCTCTTTCTAGAGAGGAGAATTGCCCAAAGCAATACAACTCTACACAAGTCTAGTGAAATTTAATGCACAAAATAATTTGATTTATAAAAGAGATTACTATTTCTGGTTGTATAAAGATTTTTCAGAGTGAAACTGAATACATATAGGTTCTTTGCTTGAAGAAAATCGAATCCAAATCTAACGATGTGGTACTTATGCCTAGATCACTGGGAAAATTGCTGATTTCTACCTTAACTTAATGTGCGGTGTCTTTTAATACCTCAACCATGACACAGTACGTATTTCTATCCGAATAATCCAAAAATTCAAATAACTTACCTAAACTATTTAAATCGTGCCGATTTCGACGTTGACGCTAACAGTCGTTAGTCAACCGTCAAATAGATGAGTCAACAGCCGGGAAAAGGACCGATTTCTACCTTAACTTAATGTGCGGTGCCTTTTAATATCTCAACCATGATCCATTGCGTATTTCTACCCGAATAACCCAAAAATTCAAATAACCTACCTAAACTATCTAAATCGTGCCAATTCGACATTGACGCTAACATTCGTTAGTCAACCGTCAAAGAGATGAGTCAACAGTCGGGAAAAGGACCGATTTCTACCTTAACTTAATGTGCGGTGCCTTTTAATATCTCAACCATGACCCACTGCGTATTTCTATCCGAATAACCCAAAAATTCAAATAACCTACCTAAACTATCTAAATCGTGCCAATTCGACATTGACGCTAACATTCGTTAGTCAACCGTCAAAGAGATGAGTCAACAGTCGGGAAAAGGACCGATTTCTACCTTAACTTAATGTGCGGTGCCTTTTAATATCTCAACCATGACCCACTGCGTATTTCTATCCGAATAACCCAAAAATTCAAATAACCTACCTAAACTATCTAAATCGTGCCAATTCGACATTGACGCTAACATTCGTTAGTCAACTGTCAAATAGAACAAGTCAGCATCCACGGTGGATTTGCGTTTTTAATATATGACGAGTCAGTAGACATTCGATATTTTTGTTTCTTCTTCAATCGGGCACGAGAAAGAGAGAGGATTCTGAGATTGAGAAAAATTGGAGGAGAAGGGTCAATGATGTCTGCTTAGGGCAATTGGAGAGGAATCGATGCATTATTGGTGGAGAATTTAGAAAATTATTCAGAAGAAACGAGAAAGTGACATTAAAACAAAATTTCATTCTTTCATACATTTAATCAAACACTTGGTGACTAAAAACAGATCGGACTTTCAATTTGAAAAAAATGTGCTTTTTAAAACCTATAATTCTTAAAATTACGAAAACAAAAAAAAAAATACAAAACGATTTGTACAATCATGATAATAAAACCTAGCTATTCCGAATCATGCAAATTGAGGTATTAAAAAGTACCGTGCATTAAGTTGAAGTAAAAATCAATCGAAATCGGTACGATTTAGATAGTTTAAATAGATTATTTAATTTTTTTGGTTATTTAAATAAAAATACGCTGAATCATGGTTAAAATATTAAAAAACACCGCGCATTGAATTGAGGTAAAAATAGGCTTTTTTCATCACCACCACTTAGAAACTAAGCTGTTTCATAAAAAATTTCTCTCGATAGACAATTAGACATTCATATTATATCAAGCCAACAAATCTCAAAAGTTCTTTTTTGCTTTCATACTTCAATGTTCTACTGCGATTAGCTAAGTAGAGAAACAACACGAGATTTATCTCTAATCGAAATCCAATGTTTTGCCACAGAAAGTCTATTTTTTATGAATCTCGCTAAAGCTGAAGGTTAAATAACTAAAAACATTGTAACAAACCAAAGAGAAGAAATGGAAAAGAAAAAAAACACTGCCTGCAGAATTCTTCAACGTTTCAAGACTACTCAGGTGCTCATGGCCTCTCCATCTTTTGATGCTTCCTTCTGCACATTCCCACCAAATACAGATTTGGTTAACAAAATAATCCTTGCTTCCTACATCATCTTCTTATACAAACGTAAGGATCAACAACACTGGATCGAAGATACTTACAGTTAGTTTCGCAAACATGTTCCCGTAAAATTTGGCCTCCTTTTTGTTAAACTCCTTCATTTTCTCCTTCAGCCGTCTCTGCTCCAGCTTCACTTCCCTATCATTCAGAGAAAAAGAAAACAAATAAATCCAAGTTCCCATTTGGATCCAACTTCAGATATATACTCGGACAACACACAACTTCTTCTCTTTATCTTTTAGCATAATGTTCATGTTCAAGAGCATACGAGACGAACCTGTTGTTGGGATCAATTTCAAGGGCTTTCTTGACATCAAACTCAGCCAAGTCCAAATCAGCTAATTCCATGTACGCTTGCGCTCTCCTGTATAAGGCCTTCACGTTGGTGCTTTCCAGTTCCAACACCTAAACACCGAAGGCACCATTACCATCATTTTGTTTTAGCTACAGGCTTTGAAACTGAAAGAGAGGTTACATAGTCTTAACCACCAATTATTTACCTTTGTGCATAGTTTTTCAGCCTGCTTGTAATCTTTCAACTTCAGTTTGCAGGCTGCATCGTTTAGATTGCACGCTACCTTTAAGGCTTTTGCTTGCTTCTTCTCCTCCTCGCTGAAGGATGTGTCATATTCAATGAATTTGACAGCCTGTGAAGAAACTAAATCATGTAAGATGATGTTCAACGTAAAACTCACATATCACTGAGCAGTTCATATTTTATACCTTCTCATATCTCTTGGAAGCCAGGGCATATTTGCCTGCTTTAAACTTGGAATTTCCTTCTTCCTTCTTCTTACTAGCAGCTTCTATCTTCTCCTCAGTGTTCATGTCCCACGATTCCCTTTCCTGAAAACACAGTGGCAAACAAGTGTTGGACGCCTGTACTTCCTTATTGGATGAATTGTGAATGGCGTAAACATCCAAAACTGTACTAACCTTGTCAAAAGTTACAAGGTCAACCTCATAATAGACGGTTGAGTTTGGCGGCACCACAGCCAATTCCTGTTGTGACTCAGTTGAACCAAAAGCATACTCTGCTTCTATGGTCACCAATGCCACTTCACCCTTCTTCATCTTCATTACAGCTCTATCAAGTCCATCGACCACTTGTTCTGTTAAAACATCCAGCAAAATCAGTTACAATGTTAGTGTCCAGACTATCCCAAGAAAAATTTCAAGGAAACTTGTAGAAGTGTAGTTACCTTCATCTGTTTTGAACTCAAAGGGTTCCTCATTTTCACCGTGGCCTTTCTTCAGGAATACAGTACCATCTTGAAGTTTCCCTATCAATTTCACTGCCAGAAAGAAACAGAAAAGAAAACCCGTAAGAAACTGTTATGAGAAGACATGAGTGTACTAAAATTCGAAATGCAAACCTTTCACAACTGCCCCCTCGTTGGGACGTTCATATCCATCGCCTTCCTTCAAGATTTTCTTGATAACCTTGTTATCATCAGTTACTTCTGAAACTGTTTTCCAAGAAACCAACTCCAGATTGATCTCGAGTGTCGCATTTGGAGGAACCGCACCTTCACCACCAGAGGCTGGCTTGCCCTTCTCCCCAAAACCATCTGTCTCATTTATAAACAAATCGGAATAAGATATGATGTGCACACCATACAAGGATCAGTGAAAAAAACTATCGAGGCAAATTATCTTACATTGGGGTTTAACCGTCAGAAGGACTTTTTCAGCATTTTTCATGGTTTTCACAGCCTTAGCAAGAGCAGGGCAGAAATGACCTAGTAATGACATAGATCACAAAGATTGTCAGGATATCGAATATATTATCTCACATGCACATCATTTCCAAGAAGAAACCAGAGGCACTAACCGTCTTTAACAGTGAACTCTACACCATCAGATTTCCCAACAACCGTACCATCCTCAAGTCTAGCCTCGTACTTAACTGAACAAACAAATACGCAGGAAACAACATTTGAGAAATCGAACGCACACCAATAATCTCTAAACTAAGGTTGATAAGAAAGTAAACACACACCAAGAACTTCATCGAGATCCTTTGGGGTTTCCCACTTCTCTCCCGCAGCAAGAACTTTCTTAAACACACCACCATCTTTGCATATGTCCTTCACACTAACCCATGAAAGCAACTCCACATCAAATTGAAGTGTGGCATTCGCAGGGATTGTTGGTGGTGAACCAGATTCCCCATACGCTAGCTCCGAAGGGATAGTGAATACGGCGTTTTCGCCTTTCTTCATTGTCTTAATACCAATATCCCATCCTTTAATAACCTGACCTGCAAACACAATGCGAATTGATATCTCAATGCGAAGTCGGAACTTAACAACAATGGCATCTCAAACTCAATGATTCAGAGAGCTCGTCGTCAAATTGATATCTGCCAAATTAGACTAAATAATACCCAGTTTTTACTGACAAACACTAATAAAACCCAGTAACACACTGATCCTAGCATACAACTATAATCGCAAATCCAAGATACGGACATTGGTAGATCTTTAGGACTGGTTAAATTAAGCTAAGCAATGGCCTCGAGATAAAGGAATAATCAAGAGATTCAGTTCACTCACCTTGTCCAAGAGTGAATTTGAAAGGCGTTCCCCTATCGCGGCTGGAATCGAACTTCGTCCCATCGAGCAAAGTCCCAGTGTAGTGCACTGTAGAAGAGATCAATCAAGTTCAGCTTCCGTCAAATCGAAAGAACTTTAATCATAATTTGAGCAAGCTACGAATCGATGAATACCTTCAACTTCATCGCCATTTTCAGGAGTCTCAAATTCTTCGCCTTCCTCAACAAGCTTCTTCTTCAAACCTTGTTGGATCTCCTTCTCTTCTCCGACTTTGAGAAACAAAGCGGAGTCACCGTCACCGAAATCCATGTAGTTGCCGTCGTTCATCCCACCGACCGGAGGCATCTCGAAATCTTCATCCATCTCGATTCAAAGAAAAACGAAAGAAGCGTGAAGAAGAACGAATCGCGAGAGATATAGAGAGAGAGAAACAGTTAGTGAGGAGAGTGGAAAATTAAAGATCTGATTATATAAGGTTTTGAGTTTTGGTGAAAAAGGGTTCTAGAGAGTTCCTTGAGAGATAATTTTATTCGAGAGAGAAAGAAGGAGATGACGGAGTTAACTGACAGAAGATGGTTCCAGAACACAGATGCTGTTTCCGTTTCACTTGCAGCGACGCCGTTAAAAAGTTTGCGCACTTTGATGACGTGTCCTGATTACGTCAGCCGTATACTACACTGGGCTTTAACTATTTTAAATAGGCAAAAATGTCAAATAGTACAAACCTAGATCCGGCCCAACAATAAAGGTTAACAAACCCGAATTCAGTAAGGCAGAATCATCGCGAATTTAATGTTTTTTTTACTAATTTTTTTTTGTCGACACCAATTGTATAAAATTTAAAGGTGGTGTATTTAAAATTCCACGATTTTGCACCTTCACAAAATTAATCAACAAACATATAAAAAAAAATGATTCTATCATTTTTACTAGTCAACTAGTAAAGTAAATGATTCTAGCCAATGGCCCAATGTTTTATCATTGTCTGCGATTCCACGTTGTTACCACCAATCAGCCGAAACATTGGTAATAACTACCATCCTAAAGTAAGCAAATACACCGAGCCAAGTCGTCATTTTTGAACTGCAACATAACTAATGTTATGACCAAAACATAATTATTGTCTTCAACTAGCAATGTTAATGATTCTAAGCATGTTTGAGATTCAAAAGCTGACGAGACGACGATGACTTAACGGTTTCATTTTAAATGAAAACGAAAGGAAAATAAGGAGAAGATGGTGTAATGTAATCAAAGCTCATTCTTCGATTTTCCTTCGCTGGATGTTTCCCCGTTCACAGCAACAAGCTCGGTGTCGAATATAAGTGTAGCTCCACCTGCAATTCACAACACATTCACTTTGTTTTTCTTTTCTTTGCAGATTCAAAAACCTCAATAAGCTACTAATAGTTAAAACCATATCACAACTCATTTCATGGAACATAGAATCTCAATTGCAATGTCGCCTTCTAAAGAAATGTACATATAGGGTTTAAAATTTACACTACTCAACAAGTCTAAGTATCTGCTAGCCACGTTCAGCCACCACAAAGAGGATATTAAATGGAAATAACAATAACATACCCGGGATCTTTGGTGGTGAGCCGTTATCACCATAACCAAGTTTGGATGGGATTTTCAGCTTTCTCTTCTCACCTACACAAGCTCCTAATAAACCCTGGTCCCATCCTGCAACATTTCAGTTTGTTGAATTACCTTCAATTTTGTCCAACAATAAAAAAAAAGTTAACAATAAAGAGGAAAAAAGATGGAGTTGCTGCGATGAAATTGCAACACACCTGGAATGACTTGACCACTTCCAAGCTCAAACTCAATAGGGTCACCCCTCTCAAAACTTGAATCAAAGACAGTTTCATCAGTTAACTTTCCCTGTAGGAAGGAGAGGACTACGTTTAATCTCCAAGCATTTTGTTTAGATCAGATTCATTATCTTTCTTTGTTCTGAAGCTATCCAATATCAACATTTACTAAATACTAATGAAATGAATTCCACGATATCAAGAAATCATAATGCCCCTTCTCACTGATAAATATAGAACATATCAGTGATGTTTTAAGATGAAAATGTTTAAATGTCGCAATAACAAGAAAGCTCCTCCATGACTCTTCTTTTCTCTCAATCAGAATACTACTATCAGGCAAGTAAGAAGGAACCTTCTCAGCAGAAGTTATACAACTAGTAGAAGCTTCGATAAAACTTACCCGGTAGTGGACCTTGATCTTATCTCCTTTGTGAGCCTGAATATCACATTTCTGAGGCTTGAACTGTAAAAAGGAAGAAATGAAAGCAAGAGTCACCAAACTTAATTTCATAACCAAAAGAACATAGAAGCCGACTCCATTTCCAATTATTCACTTACTTTCCAAAGTAACAGGGCATAGAAGATTAGAAAACAAAAGCAAAACCCAAGTATCTATTGCAAAAGATAGTCTAGAAAAAAACTCTAAAAGAAACAAATTTCAATGTTGGGGAAGAGAGATATTCATCCATAAATTATTGACAAATAATTTACCCAAAAGATAATGGAAACCGTGAAGTTAAACTACGTAATAATCATGACCATTATCATCTTCTAAACACGCAAAATTTGAGATCAGATACAATTTCGTGAACAGAGAAATAGACAAAATTAAGCTCCGGTGAGAAACGTGGACGAGCATTTATGCTCACCTTGACACCAATCTGTAACTCTGTCACATCAGCTGACTTCTTCGCATAAGCTGAAGATCATCATCACAAATCGACGAGAAACAACAAAAGAAATCATACGAGATCAGATCGATGACAGAAAGTAAGGGTGCGGAAACAGAGAAGATCGATGGGATGCATCACATCCGAATCGAGTATGATATAGAAGACGCTAAACGAAAAGATTATGTACCTAATGTTAGAATCGCAAGCAGAACCAAAACTCCAGCAGCTTTCATGGCGGATGCAGGGCTCATCGTCTTCGATCTCTCAGTCACTGATGATACGGTAGATCTGTTTCAGAGTACTACTCTTTAACGAAGACTGTACTAAATGTAATGGGCCTACATCGTATTAACATATAAGCCCATATGCAATCACTTGATCGTTTTACCATCCACAAATTTCTGTGTCACCTAATAAACGTGTTTCAAGCGGAAGGACACAGAAAACGTATGAGCAGAGCAGATCACGAGTCATTCACATTGTGCCTTGGTTCATATTTTCTAGAACAATCTAAACTAAATGGTTTAATTTCATGGAATGAACAAATGTGATGTAAAAATGGTTTATATACATAAGTAGACTAATGAATAACCGGCAAAGATAACTGATACAAATCAATTTTAAAACCTCCCCTTCAAGATGGAGCTTCATAGATCTTGTTATCATAAAACCAGAATTTAATGCGTACACTAACACAAAACAATATCGGGAACCATCGATATCCTTGAGGAGACTCATACAATGGTCAGAAGACCTCATCTACATATCATTCTTAGAACAAGATACAAGACAATGGGATCTTGAATCCTTGAATCAATAGAAACCAACGCAGAATATCTCTACCGTATCATGGCTCGAGTCTTCAGTCTTCTAATCACTATTCTTCAACCTGTAATGTATCTAAAAGAACGCAGAATCTTGAAGATCAAAACTTGATATAACCTGTATAATTTGGATCATTACTGAGTGCAAAACACACACTTTTAACCAAAAAGATCCACACTTTCGACCAAAAAGACCAATCTTTAAGCCCTTTTAGCGGATTTGATCGACCTTCTGATGAGAACCTAACCCGATCATCCCTTGTTCAAAAAGTACACCTCGTCCATCAATGTTCTGTAATTCTTTTCACCCATCACCGGATCCCTTTTCTTCCATTCTTCAAGCACCTCAAGAGCTTCATTCCCTTTACCTTCCCTGCACAACTCCGCCAAAACTGTATTATAGGTCAACATATCCGGAGACATTGAATTCGCCAACATGTCATACACAACCTCGACCGCTTCATTCAATCTCCTTTCCATGGCGAGACTACAGATCAAAACCATGTAACAACTCCCACTCGGAACCATTCCCTTGTTCCTTATCTCCTTGTAAAACCCAAAACCCTGTTCAAGCCTTCCTTTCTCACAGAGCCCTTTTGTTAAGTAACTATAAGTATAAGCATTTGGCTCAGAGCCGTATAGAGCCATCTCACGAAAGACCCTTATAGCTTCATCTACCTCAAGACACTTTGCATAAGCTTTGATTATCATGTTCAACACAAACGTATCTGGAATCACTCCATTCGATTTCATCTGCTTAGTGAGCGATCTAACGGCGTGTAGATACACATAGCACACATTCAATTTGTTGAATCTCTTGAGCAATGAGCTTAGAAGCAAAGTATAGGTTTCGAGGTCAGGTTTTGAGTCATCTGATCGAAGCATCTTGTTATAAACATCGAAAGCTCGATTGAAAAGAAACTTACGGCCACAGCAGAATCGGATGATGGAATTGTAGAGAGGAACGCTCATTTCGCAAGCGCCGGCGACGACTTCCTCGATAAGGGTTTCGGCGAACTTGTTGCGTTTTCCGGTGATTGCTTGTTTGATCATAGTGTGGTAAGCCTCGTGGTTGTGTTTGTAGCCTCGCTGCTGAGCGGTCCAACGGAAAATGTCGAGCGCCAGATCCGGGTCAGATTGCGCACGCAACGCAGCCACAACATCTGAGTGAGTGAAGCCTGGTTTCAGATTCTGGATCCATGTCTCAAATTGAGATTCGAGTGGAGTTCGGGTCCGAATCCGGGAAGGGGAGGAGTGTGATTCCGGCGGGTTCGATGGAGACGAAGATGAGAAAGTTAGAGATAGGCGAGACACGGCGGAGGAAAGACACGGCGGAGATGAATTTCTGGAGCGCTTGACGGAGGAGAGGAGGATGAGGCGTCGGAGGGTCGCCGACATCGTATTAGCTGCGGCGGAACAAGAAGTCGTATGTCGTTCTCCGGTGTAGCCGTTCAGTATTACAATTTGGATAATGCCAAAAGATGGCTTCAAGCTTCAGAGAAAGGAATGATTCACTAGCCTCATCGATGCTTCAATTCTGGTTTGAGACTGAAAACCTCTCCAACTGATGATTCTCCAGAAACGGGTCCACTCTCTGATCTCTTTTTCTCCCTCAGATTCTCGACTGGTTCCTTGATGTACTTCCATTTGGAATTGGGCTTTTTCTTATTATGTCTAAGGGCTTGGCCCAAGTAAAACTGTGGCTTTTAAAGCATGTATTTGTTTTTGGTCTCTTGCATTTAATTTGAAAACAATTTAGTAAAAAAAAAAAGTTTCAACCATAGGGTTTATCGCATTTTAAAAATTATAATTTTTTTTTTTGTCAACTCATTTAAAAAATCATAATTTTTTTTATATGTGGACAAACGGAAATTTGGGACGAAAATTTATCAGAGTAGAAATAGGACAGAAATTCGAGAGCAAAAATAAATGTCTTATTTTCGTCTTATTTAATTTGCAAAACGGGAACATGATAAGACAGAACAGGAGTGAAAATTCCAGAAAAAATAAAAACGTAAGAACTCATATTCAGCCCAAAGACGCAACAATAGCGACGGGAGACCAAAAAATAGCTTTTAAGCTCTCATTTATTTCTTTTTTATCTCGGTAATTTTTTGTTGTTGTGACTAAAATCTAGTAGTTTCAGAAACAGCGAAAATAACAGCGACACCTCACACAACCCTTTTAATTGAACAAAAACCAACAACTATCTTCTAGCTATTGTCTAAGCGCACTTATGAGACCACGAGTACCATTGCTCAAACGTATTAATGATACTAGCGGGTTTTGCGAGTTGAGTTCTTCCGCAACTTTTAGATTCTGAATGTCCGAATCTTTATTTATTGCAAGTTTGCAACGTCAATCGATTAATAAAATAAGATTTTTTATTTTGTTAGTTTGAGATATGATTATGATAAAGATGAACAAAAAGAAATGTACTTGTTGAAAAGCAAAGAAAACATAAGAAAAATCGTCAAAAAGTAAAGAAATATATATATAATAGCAATCCTATAAAATACATCCTAGAGATACGTTTTTTCAACGGTTGCGTCTTTTTACTTAAAAACCGTCTTTTATTCAAGGTTACATCTTACAAAATACATACTAGAGGTGCGTGTTTTCAACGGTTGTGTCTTTTTACTTAAAAACCGTCATTTTATTAAATGTTGTATCTTTTAAAATACATCTTAAGGCTGTCTGTTCTCAACGGTTATGGTTTTTTGCTTAAAAACTGTTTTTTTTAAGGTTACATCTAGGGGGTGCGTGTTCTCAATGGTTGCGTCTTCTTGCTTAAAAACCATAAGGATGCGTTTTTTAACGGTTGTGTCTTTTTGTTATTCGTTATGCACTCTTCTGCTTAAAACCGTCTATTTTCTTAAAGGTTGCAACTTTTAACATTTATATATTTTCAATTCTATTTATATCGTGTTGTATAACATCTTTTCATTCATGGATTATCACTTGAAGACGATTCCCACTTATAGAGAGTTTCACGAAAAGATGTTTATTGATTGGTTCGAGTAAATATAATTGATTTAGAATCACGTGATCAGACATGCGCTCTATGAAATTCATATTGAGATGTTCTTTCTAACAATGGTAATTCTTTGACTTAGTAGCATCAACCAATTAGAATTTTTGTTTCTCTTTTTTAATGCATTTTTTCGTCTTTCTACATATATTTTTGGTTTATGGTTCTTTTCTTATTTCGATTTTTTGAACTTGGTATGTTCTTCGTTCTTATGTGAACAAACACATAAATCTTTATTTTATATAAATATTTTTTGCTTATTGTCAACGACTAAATTAGATATCCATCTAAAGAATTATTTCAAGTGTCAATTAGATTGTTATCACTTAAACCATATCTTATTGCATTCAAATCCAATTACGTTAGTCCATTTCGAAAGAAAAAAATAGAGTATTAATTATTATATTAAACCAATTATTGGTTATTTACATGTTTTCGAGTTATTAAATATTTTGTCTTGGTCTCTATGACTAATATTGGCTTTAAAATATATTATTTGAATTTTATAGATATGGCTAATAAGATAAAAAAAGTAGCATATTTTTGGTTCGGAGTTTGATGATCTTAGAAATTCAAAATTGTTATTTTTTCGCTTAATTTTAGTTTCCGCGCGATATCGCGCGGGTTTCCGACCGATATCGCGCGGGTTTCCGACCTAGTATATATAATAGAAACCTAAGAAAACCCAAAAGCAATAACGTCGGCAAAGCATAACAAATAAATGTACTCGTCAAATTGAATAAAAATTAGGGTTTTAATGAAAAAAAAAACCCTCAAGTCTTGACGGATCCATTTTTAATCCCTCAACTATAAAAATATTTTTAAAATCCCTCAAGTTTAATTCCGTTAATGAGTAAACCCCTACAGTATGGTCAAAGCCGTTGACGGGAGGCGTTAAAACAAAACACATTGTTTTGATTTGCTTAAAAAAAGAGTAAAAACTACAGGTAGTTGTGAGTTAGAGATTAAAACAACATGATATCTTTATTAAAACAGCATGGGTTTTTAAAAGGTGTAAAACTTGTCGAGAACCCAAAATCTCCAACATTCCCAACTCTATGAACCCTAAATGGCGACTCCCAATTTTTTTCCAGTAAAAAATCTCACAAATTTTTTACTCACAAATTTCCAGAAAATGAAAATGAAAGTCGATTAGGTGAGATTGGGAGCGCCTTGGTGTGGAAATTGGAACAAATTTCGGAGGCAACCCCGATAACTCGAGTTCTTCGTTTGTGATTTTTGAAATCGTGATTTTGGAGATTTAAACAGCTCAACAATAAGGCTTTGATTCATCAAGGATTTGATTCGGCTTCTCATATGTAAACCATGTTGCTTTTTTGGGATTTTGATGTTGCAACAGGTTCGACTTGTTTTTTGTTTGGTTTCTATGTAAACAAGTTTGGTATATAATTAGGATGTATAATATGATATTTTAGTATTTAAGTTTGTACAGGTCAATGCTTAATAATCAAATATTATAGATCAAAGAAGACAAGAATTCATCAAGATTAACAAACGACACAAACCCCTCAATCCTCATACATAATCAAACAATCTAGCAACATCACCTCTAAAACAATTGTCATAAACAAAGACAAGTATCATTTTTCAACACTAAAAAACATCAGTTCTACAATTTTGCATTAAGACACTCAATCACTTGAACTATATCACTCATGTCTTTCTTTAGATCAAGAATGTCTATCTTCATCTCGGCCAAGTCTTTCATCATCATCATGGACTGCTTATTTGCCAAAACATCAAATTCTTCGAGATGTGCTTCGTCAAGCCGCTTAAATCAAGACAAATTGAAACAATATCAACAATATATTTCAAAATTATTGAGTAGAATCGACTTACCTGAGCTTAATTGTTGTAGCAAAAATCAATTTAACCCTTTCCTCGAAGAACCCTAAAATTTGGGGGTTTTTTGCAACTGGATTTGGGATATCGAGAGTGTATGTCATTTTTTTTTGACAAATTAAAACGATGTGTTTTGTTATAACGCCTCTGATCGTATTGTAGACACGGAGGGCTTTATCATTAACGAAATTAGACTTGAGGGATTTTAAAAATATTCTTATAGTTGAGGGGTTAAAAATGGATCTGTCAAGACTTGAGGGGTTTTTTCGTTAAAATACTCTCACCAATCTTTGTTATGTGTTAAATGAAGTCAATGTTTAGTTGGCTCTCTATAAGCCTCATTATGATTCAGCATATGTCATTTGAAAATTTTAAAATAAAATCAAGTATTTGAAAAGAGAGCAAATATTTTGTACGAGGGTATTAAGCCATGTGATATAAACTTTACAATAGTTTCAAAGGTTCAACTTCACGAAATGTTGACTTAATGTGAAGGTGGTGGTATACCCCAAAATTATTTGCATTCTTTGTACTTATTTTGTTGGTATTGAGATTATTTTGTAGGTTCAACTTCACAAAATGTTGACTCCATGTGAAATTGGTGGTATATCCCAAAAATTATTTGCATTTTTTGTATTTTTTTCGCTAGTAGTGAGATTATTTTGTAGGTTCAATTTCACAAAATATTGACTCTATATGAAAGTGGTGGTATATTCCGAAAATTATTTGTATTTTTTATACTTTTTTGTTGGTATTGAGGATGATAGTAGAAATGTGGCAGTATAAATGATCGAAATGAATGAATTTTCCAAAAAATAATAGAGGATGATAGAAGATAATAGATGATGATAGCAGAAATGTGACAGTATTAATAGGTTCCTCTATCATCCTCTATTATCTTCATCACCAACAAAAACTAAAGCAAAAGAAACCAGAGAGTGAGAATCAAGAAATGTATATATTCTACAAGAGGTACCCCAACGGATGATCCGGAAATGTATGTATTTTACAAGAGTTACAACGCGGCTAGGGATAATTGTCTCAATAGGACTTTCTTCAAGGGAGGGACAACAGAAGCAGATGTCGAGAAGTTCATCTCGGATATCATTCCCACCATACATGTTGGTGATGAGATAACTGAAACATGTTGGATCAATTTTTGTTAAGTCTTTGGGCTTCATTCTTTTGTCAAAACTGAACGAATGTAAATAAGAAATGAGCCATTGGGATTTGGGCATATGACAAAACCTTAAATTTATTGGTTTAAGTGTAAATGATAATTTGTTATTTTGTCTCACATTGGAAACATGGAAAATTTTCAAGTATATAAAAAGGAGAACTTAAGTCTAAGTTCAAAAAGATTACCACCATGATGTATGATGGAGAGAATAAATCTAGCCACACGCGCGACGCCACCGAGCCGAGTCTGGGCGTGGGATCTTGGATCTTGGTAAATGTGGGCCAAAAACCAACCAACAAATGTTCTTTTTGGGCCAAATTTAGACAATTTCTTTTGAACATTTAAACTTAAATTTCGAATTGATTTTTGACTTAAATGAGTCAAAGATTATCTTCCTAATTTTTTGTCCATCATCATTTCCCTCTCCATAACGGTAACGCAAGTTAATACAGAATTTAAGTCTTCGTAACAGCTGGGTGTGTTACTCATTGCGCAAGTTGAAGCGCTCCTCCTTGGGTTATAAATAGACCCTCACGTCTCTTATTTCTAACACACAGAAATGCACAACACAAAAGTTCTACCAGCAATCTCTCATCTTTTTTTTCTTACCAAAATAAGTCTCGAGAGTATAGCGTATGTTCTAAGTTTGCAGATTCCGTTCTCGATTGTTGCGAGATAGCCTCACGTGATTGTATCATGGGATTCAAAAGTCGTTTTATATTGTCACTTTACATGTGATTTATGATGACTCTCATTTTTTTGTGACTATATAACGCTTGTTCTTCTTGTCTTCTTTGTCAAGAGAACTTTTGTCTTTAGGAACTTTAATTAATTAGTCCAAAAACCAGATTCACGTAGCTACAAAATACAAACATAAACATCTCAAATCAATACAAAAACAAATTTCACATAGACACATCTACAAAAGAGAGTTGGTACACCTTATAAACCCATTTGCACTGTTTACTTTCCTCTTCTTTTTTTTGTGAATTCTTCTGTTTTTTATGGAGACGATTTAGAAAAAGTATAAATGGGATTGAGTTTTTTTTCTTCGCCCTTACTTCGTCGTTTAATAACTGGGTTGTTTTCCTTTTTTTTTCTTTTATAATGTAAGGATTTTAATTCTCACAAAAAAAAACTCCGCGTTTTTTAAATATTTTTTGTAAAGCTCAGGATTTGTTTACCCATTTTCCCTTTTTCTTCTAAGATTCTTCTTTTTCGAGAGGTGCCTTTAGCCTAGTGGTAAAACACTAGTGCTGTCCCCTTTCACCTAGGGAGTTCAACTCCCAGCTTCTGTGGATAGAGGCAATGGGCTACTGGACCGGTCCGTTGTAGCCCAACAGACAAAAAAAAAAAAGATTCTTCTTTTTCTTTCCCAAATGTTTTGGGATTTGATAATATATATCGGATTTAACTGTTGACAAAATTTATAATTTGATAAACAATATATATATATATATATATATATATGTGCGTATTTTAGATTGTATTAAAGTAATATATATACTAGTCTTTGGAAGCCTCAAAGTCAATTAACTAAATCAGTTTTACTAATCCAAATAATTAAACTAATCCCCCTAATAAAATTATAAATGTCACCAAGCACCTCTGAAACATTCTTAATTATCCAAGCATTGCTATAGAAATAGTCACAAGCGGTGCACGTCGGTTTTATTTTTTCCACGTTTACTCTTTTCTTCCTTCAATCCCATAAGACATAGAAAAAATCAAAAAAGATGATAGCTGCTTTAGCAAATTTGATATTCTCGACTGTATGTTTCTTATCTAATTCAATTTCTTATGTGATCTTCCACGTCGCGGCTTGTTCTTTCGTTCTATTTGTTCAAACCTTCAAGATTCCAGGAGAAGCCATACATGCCTTGATCAAGCTGGTAAGAGATACAGCCGAGTCTTGTGCTCCCAAATTGTGTGAACTAGTTGTTGATGCAATCAATGAAGTGTTTACGATCTTATGTGATCTGGCGAAAGGGCGAGTCATGAGATTATCGGATTCGATCTCATTGACCATTGGTGATGTGAGGGAGAAAGGAATGCCATGGTTTGACCAATTTCTTAAGGAATGGCCAAAAGTTTTTGAAGGATTTATCGAAATGGTATCGACCGTGGTTAGTGGTTTGTGGAATAACTTCAAGGATGCTTTGTATTATGTCTACCGAAAGTTACTTGAGTAACTAGGATTTGTTGTAAATACTTATGCATTCCAACATTATTGGAGATTTGAAATTTTGTTGTCATTTCTTGTGAAAGTTTTTGGATCTTTGATGATTTTCTAGCCATTTTCACTTGTACAAAAAGTACGGAGTTTTATAATGAAGATGCGACCAACAAAACATTTATTTAACTTTCTTTTGGTGTTTGTTGTGCACTAGATAGATAGTCTGTATCACATATATAGTAATGTGATGATTAATTATAACACAAACATAAATTGAGATGCATGGAAACAAGAAGATCATCGAAAAGAGCGGCTAGATTTGCATGGCTTCTTTGCCAATGAACTTTGTGAGACCAAAGGTAAGAGCCATAGCCATCCAACCACCAATCACCACCCTAACGCTCGACTTAACCACACTTGTCTTTCCCAAGACCGCACCGGCCACTCCAAACATCAACAATGCCAAGGTGGCCACAACCGCTACCACCGCCATTCTTACCTTATGATTCTCTATGAATACAGCGGCTAGAAGTGGCACTGCTGCTCCCACTGAAAACGCTAACGCTGATGCCATTGCTGCTTGTCCCGGATTTGGCAGCCTTTCTTTCTTCTCCTCCTGCCATTAAGTTTACATATTTTTAGCTATGTATTCATATAGAAATTAAATGTCATGTCATTACAAAAAAAAAGAAGAAGATAATTTGAGTAATGTTAAAGTTCATGCGCAAATATCATCCCAAAATCAACTGGCAATAAATATGCTGACTCGTATCTCTTTTCTACGATAGTTTCAATTGTTTTAAAGCGCCAATTTACATAGTAGCATCCAAATGTCAAAAAAAAAAAAAAAAAAAAGTACAATGTTAAAATGAAATACTTTCTTGTTTATCACAAAATGTTTTTCAACAGTTTTTCATTTTTAACATTGTGGTTTCTTTTATTTTTCTAAATCCAAACGCTTACATGCTATTTAATAAGAAAATTTTGTTTAATATGCTATAGGTTATGGTTTCAATCTGAACAAAAGACACTCTATTATATCATGTAAACGCAAATACACATGATTCGTAACATATATAATGATGGAGTTTTCAGACACGAAAAAATAGTGACGGATTATCGATCTGTCACTAAACTGTAGCAAATATCTACGGAAAATTAGGTAAAACAGTATTTTTTTTTTTTTTTTTTTTTTTTTTTTNGGGAAAAAAATTTTTTTTTTTTTTTTTTTTTTTTTTTTATGTGAGAGTAAGGAAATTAGTGTTTAAACTCAACATGGTGCATGTACTCTGTATATAAGCATTACCTCCTCTTGTTCGTCAATTGCTGATAATGATGTCTTAGTCTCAATAGCTCTCTTCATCTGCGCAGCTTCAATATCTCTTTGTGTGCACACAGACACAAACTCTCCAATAGCCATACTGCACGCACCGGCTACAAGGCCGGCAAAACCAACAAGCAACATTGCTTTGACGTCTTCTTTGATCGAACCAACACCCATCATGAGCGACGCGACTGTGACCAGCCCATCGTTGGCTCCAAGCAAGGCAGCTCTTAGCCACTGAGCTCTTTGCATGTAGTCTACTTCCTCCTTCTCTACTCTTGGACCCATTTTCTGATTCCTTGGGCTGGTTTTTGAAAGCTCAACGTTGGAAGATGGAGTAAAAGCCATAGTAGTGTTGAATTTTTACTAAGTAGTGATCTTGCTTACTTAATTAACTTCGATCTATGAGAAGGCTTGTGGAGAGCTCACGCCTTTTATAGAAAAATAAGAGAAAGAAGCTTTGTTTATTAATTACTTGTTACCTAATAATATACAAGAGAGTGGTGTGTAGTGGTGGAGACGGTAACGTTGGACACTATACTTCTTTAGAGTGGAAATAAGAATCGGATGGAATTAAATAGCCACCCAAAAGTGCCATCGTGATAAGCAATATTATTGGTGAATTGGGTGAATCGGGTTTAAAATTGGTGGATATGTAAAATCTATACTATTAATTGAAAAGTATATTTAAAAAAAAATATCTTTAAAATGTTTTTTTTTTTTTTTTGAAATGAATGTTAAATTATATT
>OVAY01002282.1:0-19305 GCA_900406395.1 Kernera saxatilis | reverse complement strand
TGAAGTTTTTGTGACCACTCACCATCGATGATATTGCTATGTCGCGGCAAACGTATTCTAGTTGGTAGCGATAGAACTTGGATCCAGATTTCTTGATGAGTATCATGCGATGCTTCTCGTCTTTACCTGAATACCATTTGTAGAAAAAATCATATGATTTAGAAACACGATTAGCCTTGCTGAAATGGTTGGTGGCTTGAAGGATATGATCAGCAGAGAAGAATTTGATGGGATTGGATTTGCCATCGCAACATTCGATGAGATCTTCTAACAACAAAGCCCCTCTCTCTCTGCCTCGAAGCAATTGAATATTCATATCAACATTCGATGAGATCTCCCTCTGTTTCTTATGATAGGCTCGTGATTTCTTCTTCTTCAACCAATCCATCTCGAAAACTACTAAATTTAAAAAATAAAAAAAAGAATACTTTACATTGAAATCAAATGACCAAGATTGAAGATCACTCACTGAGATGGAAACGAAACTGAATAGATACTGACTTTCTACAACTCACCAAGATCTCGAAGAACCAACCTATAAAGTGGTTTGCAAAGGAGAGGAACAATATTCGTCAAAGAAAAGTATTCAACAATATTTGGGAAAAATATTCTTCTCAGTTCTCATTGGCTATCTCATAAACGGCCAAAGGCCTTACACAACGTGTTAACGAACACTTGGACCGCGTTTACAAAATAAGATAATTTAAACCGAATGATTAAATCGAGAAAAATGATTGGATAAATGGCTGAAAACCTCTTCAAGAGGCCAAAAAATCTCTTATAAAATTGATTTTCTTTTTGAATATTTTTTTTAAGTCGGAAAAGTGGCTCTTTACATATCTATCTTTCAAAAAATTTAAAATTACCGACCCAACCAGTTAGTATCCACCTGATACTGTTACCCACAACAATTCGGTTTAAATTAAATCTAAAACCAAAATCGAATCACACCGATTCGGTTCACACCTGTTCGATTCAATAAAATCCGAAAATCAATTCACACCCATTAAACCTTAATACCTGAAATAAAAAAAATCGCTAACTGGTATCAGCAGTTGTTAGTTTCATTAGTGAAAGTTAACTCCAAAGTGGTAGACGGAATTGGTTATGTTCTTTTGATATGTTTAGCAGTTTGCATGGAGAAGAAAGATTACAGTAAAGCTCTGGGGTTGTTGCACTTTCTATGTATGAAGCTTGTTAGTAGAGAAGATAGAGAGTGGAGAGAGATGGACACAATGTTGGTCTCGCTTCCGAGAATTTACTTGGTAATAGAGCGAGAGATTGGTGAAGAAAGAGATGAAGATGAAGTGAAGAAGTTCGAGACCATAATGTTGTTTTGTTCTCTTGAGGCTCAATTTGGTCCGAGTAGGAGAGAAAACATGGTTACGGCTAAAAAGAAATATAAATATGTGTTGAAATTTCACGTAGAATTTTATTAGACAGGTTCATAGATTTTCTTTGTGGTGCGATGAGATAATTGAATATAGTTTTAATTGGGCTAAGTTTTGTAGCAAAACTATTTATATGTTTATGATGTAAATAATTGAACTATATAATTCATAAATGAATAACCAAGACATATTACATGTGGTTTACACACATAAGTTTTCCATTTATGAATTGTATATATAGTTCAATTATTTACATCATAAAACACATATAAATAGTTTACACTATATTTACATCATAAACTTATGATGTTACATAAGTGACATAAATTGCGTGTAAACCACATTCTTGTATGTCTTAATCAAAAACCATTACGTAACAAAATGTCTTCTTAACAGTATTGAACATTCAGAAAAATTTACAGTCCCGTAGAATAGTATTATTTTAATTCATTACGAGTGCTATTAAATTAAATTTTAATGAAAATTTAAATACAAACCCGCTTTATCATAACCACAACTAAAAACTCTATATATCTTATATAACATCTCTTCTTGTTTTTGGGCAAAACAAAACATTCACTGGAAAAAAAGTTGAAACGGTGAAAGCCTAGCCAGAGAAGCCAAGTACTGGATCATCGTATATCTAGCTCCAACATCTTTGGATTCAGGGTAGAAAACTGCTGTCTTCAAACGACTAGCATTCGCCACAAAGTATGTCGCCACATCTCTATCTCCTCGTCTCCCTTTGTAACCATTCCACACGAAAGCTTCAAGACTGTTCAACAAACACTTGGGAACACAACTCGGTCGCTTCCAGTAATCCGGTGTTTCTTTACCAGACAAAACAGATGGTTCTCGCATATCAACCTAAGACGACCAAATAGCAACAACACAGTTAACATCAGTCCAATCAGATCGTAGACTCTGGGCCGGTCATCATGGCTAGCCCTAGACAGAGCAAGATGAAACATGGGTTTTGGAGCCCAATTTAAAAAAAAAAAATTTGTAAATTGACCTCCATTTTTTTATTTTTACAGTAATAAGCCCCCAATTTTCTAAACCTTTAAAAACCTCCAATTTTTTTTTTTTGTTTCTAATCCCACAATTTCAGGCCTTACCTGAGATATATGGGGATAAGAACAATTCCGGCTTATGGCCAATATGATATACATATATATAATTTTTAACGGTTTTGGAAGCTAAAGAATCTATATATTGGCTCCTTAAAATTTTGGTGCAATATGGATGGTGAACCAAAAAAAAAACATATTAAAACAACCACTTACATCATTGAGTTTGAGATATCTTAGTTTGGGAGAAACTTGGAGCATATGAGTGAGAAGATCCCACCAGCCTTGAACACATGTACTCAGTTCCAGATTAACAAGGCGGTGGAAGATCATGCCAGAAGAAGAAAGAACCTGTTCAACAACAACATAAGGAACTGAACTGAAAGAAAAAAAACATAATTCAATCACCAAATCTAAAATCTGATTTATGAAATAATGCCTACCTCTGAAAATGGTAAACGTAGATAAAGACTGTGGACAGAAGTAAAAGCTTTCAGAAACTTGTGGTCATCAACTCCTTGAACCATGTCAACAAATGCAACTTCTAACTTAGGCATGTACTCAATTCGATGGAAGTCGTAAAGGACTTCATCTTCAATGTGAAGGTACTCAAGAGAAGGAGCATCTATCACAAATCCACTACCCTTTCCGCCTCTTTTGTCGTTGGTCATCACTAATCTTCGTAAAGAAGGCACCGCGAGAGCGACGTCCAGCTTATCTTGTTTCACAGCAAGATGTTCAAGTTTAGGACAGCCTGATAAAAGCCTGGCAAGAGACTCCTTCTCCGCGTAATCCACGTCCTGAAGGTGCAGGCTTTTCAGAGACGGGAGCCAAACAGAAGAAGGAGTATCCAAAAGAATGCGAAACACGAGCCTCAAAGTTTCTAGTGTTTCACATGTATATAGGCTACTCGGCAAACCTATGGGATCTAAGGCTATGATATCAACTATTAGCGAATGCACGCCGCGAGGAACTGCAATGTCAATCCATATCCCAATATCTACGGCTTGACACATGGGACCAAGCTTGAGATTCAAGCTCTCTAGAACCGGTGCCTTGTTTAACAGCAAAGACCTGTAAACGAACTGCATGAAGCTCTCGTAGTTATTACCACTGTGACTGGTATCATTATACTCAAGTTTTGGAACTAAACTCCAAAGAAGCTGCCATCTTTTCGACAAACAACTTGTGGCCAAGGCATGTTTTGTCTGGACAAACGAAAGTATTCGGATGAGCAAGTCGTCTGATAATTGACTGATGATGTCCATGTGAAACACTGTCTCACTTGGGTTTTACTGTTAAAACTGCAAAACCAAAGATAAAAGAAGAGATATATAAGACTGGGTACGCTCATAAAGCAAGAGAGAATCTAAAAAGACTCATAAAGCCGAGGCTGCTACAAGTAAATTAAACAAAAACTCACGTGAACTTGTTTGGAACTTTGGAGATACGTAGTTCCTTGTTCATCAAGCTCTGTCGTCTTTGTCTCTGGAAACCGAATAAGAAAATCCTAAGTTTTTATGCTCTGACGAGAGAGAGCAATTTTCCTTTTTTTTTTTTTTTGGGTCGAAAGCAATTTTCCTTTTATGCTACAAGACTCGTCATATACATAATGGCAGAACTAGGCCTGCGATTTCGGATAACCGAACTGAACTGGCTCGGTGTTTTCGGTTATCGGTTAACCGGAAATATTTGAGATGGTTACCGAATTGAACCGAAATTGATTTCGTTTCGGTTCGGTTAATTTCGGTTATATGATTTATACAGAAATTAACCGAATTTTGTTTTTTTTTTAAAATTTTGGTTAAAATCGGTTAAATCCGGATAATTTTGGTTAAATTCGGGTAATTCGGTTCGGTTCGGTTATCGGTGAAAACCGGTCTAATTACGGTATAAACCGGTTTATTTTTGGTGTAATTCGATTAAAAAAAAGCGGGTAACCGTTTAGTTCATCGAACCGAACCGAACCGAGAACTGAACGAAATTATAACTCTTTCCGAACGGTTTTGCATCAATAACCGACTCTGAACTGTAAACCAAAAAACTCGGTTCGGTTCGGACCATTTGGTTCGGGTCAGAATTGCGGCCTAGGCAAAACTATAAGTCGGTGGTACTTAGGCATTAACAAATATAATGTTGGGTAATTGTGAGACAAACCAAAAGCCCATGAGTTATAATTTAATGTACAAGGTTCGATTCCATGTTGTTTATTAAAAGATAAAAAAAAGTTTTCTAAAAATTTTCGTACTAATTTTAATTGCATTTACAAAACAAGCTATTAAAATAGTTCTAATCAAGTTTATCAGCGTCTCTCATATTTTCTTCTATACTAAGGCTTCGAATGGTGACAGCGGTAAGAGCGTTACGGGACAAGCAGTTTAGGGGGTGCGACGTGGTTTTAGTGTGGTGCGGTTAGAAAAAACGCACCATGCGGAACTAGTGCGGTTATTGCAGTTTGAGCGGTGCGGGACAACATATAAATGGTGAAAAAAAACAACATGCGGTGCGGTCTATATGTGTGAATTGTGAAAATAAAAAGCGGTGCGAGATATATATTTTAGATAAATATTTTATAAATAAAAATGGATTAATGACATTAATATAATTATAAATTAAAATTTATTTGGCATTTTACAATAATATATTTATTGCTAAACTCAAATTAAAAATACATACCAAAAAAACAAGTAAAATAATATAATATATTATAATATTATATCATAAAATTATTTTAAAGTTAAAGTTTTATTTTATAAATATAAGAAACTATTTAATTGATCAATTAGCTAATCCACCAACTTCCCCTGCCAACCCAAGAATCATTATTATAAATTGCTTGGCAAAGGTTAACCGAGAAAACAGAGTGAGGAAAGGAGTACCAAGAGAATAGAGCGAACAAACCGGATGTTTTCTTTAGTGAGTACTTCACATATATTGTGAAATATGTCCGAGACACGTATGTTAATCATGTGTGTACAAACCACAAAACTCCGAGTCCTTTTCGTGAAAAAATACCAATTGAAGTGGAAGGTTTCTTCAAACAACAAGGAGCTGGGTCAACTATTCAATCAAATGATATTGAGCATGTTTCCCATCTCTTCCTACATTCCATTTTTTATTGAGCCGAATCACCATCATTATATTATATATTCATTGTTGTTTCAAAGACATGGGCTTCAGTTTTTCAGCTTTTTATTACCCGCAGGAGTCCCACTGCCGTTAGCACCTTTTTTAGTACTCCTTGAGCTAATTTCTTATTGTTTTCGGGCATTAAGCTTAGGAATACGTTTATTTGCTAATATGATGGCCTTATATGCCTTCCGCACACAAGACAGAGGAATTCACTCCACACACGAGCCAATTCCCCTAAAAGGCCTTTCTTTCATGCAATTGGTGACGCCATCGTCAAGCGGGCGGCAGGAACAGCAGGCAAGTACTTGGTAGGCCAACAGTCCAGTGGGCACTCGACGAAAGGCAACACGGTTGAATAAGAATCATTGATTCGAGGAACGCCTATCCATTTCTTATTCATTCAGGGTGCTTGGCCGGTGGTCCTTTCTAATATAATACATTACAAAAAAAATTATTATCGACTATATTGATTTGTCCATAACATATTTGCTATATTGTCCCTTAGTCGTGTCATATATTCTCTATCTGCTCCATCTTCTACTTTAGCTGCTTCCATGTCATCTAAATCAGGCTCCCGATTTTTGTTGTTTATTCTCGTCTCTGTCATTACTTCTGCAAAGTCTGCATATGAGAAATTTGAAATTTAATAAAATTATGTAATCCCATTGTAGCCATTATCACTTTCTTTTGTACGTGAATGTTGTATCTTGGAAAACCATAAAGAATCCTCCATTTCTTCTTCCAAACTCCAAAAGTCCTCTCATTGACAGAACGTAAAGAAGCATGACGTTGATTAAACAATTCTTCTTTATTCCTCGGAGGCAGACCAGAGTTGAATTGTGACATATGATACCTCACAACTCTATTACGTGTTGATTTATAGGGAGCCGCAAACCCTTGCTTGTTTGGATAGCCAGAATCAACGACGTAATACTTATCGAAAGGAGGCATAGGGAACTCAGAATCACTTCGTTGTGCCATGGCCAAAACGTCTGTGTCGTAACATGATCCCGGATGCATTATCATGTCGATTCCAATACATTCCTTGTAATTCAGGTTTCACTTTGACGCACACATGAGTCCCATCCATAGCTCCAACGCATCTACTAAAAAATGGATAATATGATCGGTCTACTTAAAGCCTTTCAGGAATTCGTTGTAGTTCTTGACTAGTCGGAGTTATAATATAATCACATGCAAGTAGTTCAATCACCGTTAGAACTTCACTAAACTTTCTCTTCACATTCGCCTGATTGCGTCCAAACCTTAAACCAACATCTCTTTGAACTTCATTGTGTCCACATATCCGTAGAAACATAGCCACACTTTTTTCCATACTTATATTTAATGTTGGTTGTAGCCCGTAGTTCGTTTGTAGAATGTTACACAATGTTGTAAAACATGGAAGTGACATTCGTAGCAACTGAAGACAAGCAGCATCATCTTGTTTTTGAAGAAACCGTATTTAATATTCATGTTAAATACTAAGTTAAATTTTTCAACCATGTACTCTCGCCAAAAGGCGCTAGATCCTTAAGAGTGTAATTAGTCATGGAAATTACATGATCAAACAACTCAATCAAAGTTTTTTCTTGTTCATAAGTCCATTTATGCCTCGGTGTGCTCTAAAAATTTTAAAAATTTGTACAATTTGTTTACTCTATTTCCAAATACTATAACTAATTTGGTAAAATGTCATTGCTAAAAAAATATAATTAAATTTTTACTCTTGTTGTTTCAGATGGAGCATTTGGGTCTCTTTGACTGGAAGAATTTGTGTTTGAACTACCCCTAGACGACATATCTGCATTTAACAATACATTTTCATAAATAATAAAATCATAAAGATGTTCAAAAAACCATATTTTGCAAAACAGTGGGTTTTCATTATTACGGTTCTCATCACTCATTACACGTTTAAAACAAATATATACATGAAAACTTTGTATAGTCGACCAGTAGTTAATATTTTATGAAAATTTTCTAATGAATATTTTCATTAATTTTAGGAATAGAATATAATCGACCATAAGTAGTTAATAAAATATTGTTATTAAAATCTAATCGATCATTACTACAGTTATTAATTCTATGAATAAAATCTAAACTATGAATAAATCATGAAAACTTTCTAATGAATATTTTCATTAATTTTATCAAATCGACCATAAGTAGTTAATAAAATATTATTTACAATTTAATAATATAGTTGTACACTATTATCGTATTGCTTTCACATATTTTTTACATTTATTTTTAAATTTGAAACTTAACTTTTAAACTTAAATAAATATTATACATTAATTAATTTACATCAAAATTAATAACATGTTCTAATTGTTAGAGTATCACAAAAAATGTCATGTAAATGTTATAAAATGTTCATGTGGGTTTTATTTAGATTTTGATAAAATTTCTCATCAAATAGTTTTAAATGTTGTATTATAATGGTAATTAGACATATATATGCATTATATCATATTTATCATGTATTATCATGCATTATATTTATCATGTGTCTCTATGAATTATTCATGGAATATATTCTTATGTTTAAAAAAAATTGCTTACTTGAGAGGATTGGTACTGCAAACGAAGAGCTTCTTTTATTTTTTTAGAGTGTTTTAAGTTTTTTTTTAGAGTTTGGAAAGAAGAATGAAAATGAGAGTTTATTTATAGAGTAATATTATTTTGTATATTTTCGATTTAAAAAAAAAAAGTTGGTCAACTAGCTACAGTTTCTAAACCACACTTCAACCCTTGCTTTTCAATTATCAGGTGCGTTTGTCTTTTTGTTTCAAAAATACATATCTCGGTAAGTGTTCTATGTTTTCTGTTTTTTTATTTTTTTTTTTGATAAACAGAAAAGCAAAAAGTAAGACTGATTGGTGATATATTTTTGGTACGGCTGTGTGTTTCCAATAAACACTCTAAACATTCAAACCTATATAAATACCAATAAATACCCGCATAGCGGATTATTTTCTAATATAACAAATTAGTGATTTCATGTATGTTTGCTCTAAGAAAAACTACGGTGTCTTCTCAACAGTTTTCTCAAAAGTGTTGAAGATGTTGGAAGCGCTTCAAGATTGGTCAGCTTTCGTAGTTCACTTGGAGGAGGTAGGGAGACTGCAAGCTCTCTTCGTGTTTATTTTTTGTATTCTCTTAGTTAGGAGTCCATATGATCTCATGTATGAAGGCTATCTCTGGTGCATTATTGGGTTCTTCTCAATTCTTTAGGAGATGTCATTGTCCATATCCAGAGAGCTTTCTCTGAATCTTTGGTGCATTATTGGGTACATCTTTTGAAATTGTCAATCCTCTGAAAGAAACAAAGGATTGCCATTATTTGAAGCACTTATAGCGGATCTGCTTCTCATTCCTCATGATATGATTCGTCTCCAGTCTTATGTTGCCCATAGGGGTCCAAGTTGGCTTTTAGATCGGTTCCTAAGGGAGAAAGCTTCTATCTTTGTGTAGAGCTTTTGTTTATTGCTCTCTTTTGGTTCATATTTACTTGAGGTTGCTCTGTTTTCAGAACTTCTTTTTCTCTTTAACAAAGACGGCAAAAAATAGAAGCCAAGAGTGGAATTATAGAGTGAACACTAACATTAAGGGAACTCATGCATCAACATATTCTCATGGTGACTCTTATTCAATCAATGTCCTTCTATAGCATGTGAATCACTTCACTGATAAGCACTAAAACATAGGGTAGTGTATTGTTTTAGCTTAAATCTAGAGCGGCTTCTGGCAAGTGATGATACCAAACTTAATAACACCTTTCTTGTAGCCTTCAATCATCAATGGCATTGTCAATGCTCCTTTTATACTCTTCATACCTGTGTGTTTCCAACACACCCAACAAATCTTAGTTCTAATCTTAAAACACTTTAAGAATCATGAATGATGTAAATAACATTGCGAAAACATACCACTACGAAGCAGAGAGACAAGGCCCTTCCATGTTAACGCGGTTCGAATAACGGCTGGCCAGAAAGGAGCTACGTTTTCTGACCAATCTGCACACTTAATATCCTACAACAACACATAAATCTTTTTGAGACACTAATTAACTTACTTACTCCAAGTATTTGATTTTGGCAACAAAACGTGGGAAACATAAGAACCTTGAGAGAGAGGGATTGAAGCAACTCCACATAATCAGAGGTGGAGCACCAGGCCGGGAGATAAAACGTTTTGCAGATCTTGTTCAAGAGGTCTTGCTCCCATGGCTGCAAAGCTTCTTCACCTTCTGATAGATTTCTGTGGCACCATGTCACTATTATTATCCTTCCTCCTGGAGCCGCGACACGCACCAGCTCCTTCACGAACTGCACTCATTTCGCGTCATCAAACAACATCACACACACATAAACACACACACACAATGTAGTAGTAATTTGACATAATATTATTAGATATATAGTTTTAACTATCTTCACTCTCATAATCTTTGTTTTAGTATATTAAAAGATTAACAGAAGTAGTCTAGTATAAATATTATGGTCACTTCACTCATTTTTAGTCTTCTTTACACTACTAAGCTAGCTAGTATACCTTGGCCTTATCAGGCATATGCTCACCGCTCTCCATCGACCACACAAGATCGAATTTTCCATCTTCAAATGGCTGCTCCAACGCATCTGCAACTTGGAAGGAAACCTGGTCCAATGTCGACTCAGTTAGATGAGATTCCACCAAAAAAACTGTCGAAATGTACATGAAAATACCTTATGAGAGAGTGATTGAGCAGCCGCGAGATCATTGGCTCTCTTGGCTTGAAAGGGGCTGAGAGTGATGCCAATACATTCGGCTCCAAATTTAGAGGCAAGATACCTTGAGCTTCCTCCAATCCCACACCCAACATCCACTACTCTCTTTATCTTTTTCTCTTCTTCTTCTTCAATTTTTCCAATCACAATCATTTAAATGGATTCAACTTCATGTTCATGTGTTTATGATGTAAGTTAATAATAACAACAACAATCCATACCAGAAAGGTATTATCACCGATGCACATTGTTTATTAAGTACTTTAGTTTTTTATTTAGAAATGGAGAAGATAGTTTCTTGGAAAAAAGAGAGGCTAAGAGTTTATATTCACCTACAAATTCTAATAAAAATAGATTGTAATATTCATGTCAAAATTCACATTTGTGTTTTTGTTTCTTAATTTTTTCCAATTAGTTTTATAAGTAGTTTAATAACTTAAATATTTAAAAACATTTAACCCAAATTTTTAAAAAAAATTATATGACATCTAATATACAGAAACACAAATATTATTTAGAGCACAACAAATACTCGAAATTTCAAAATTTACAATTTGTGATTTATTTCGCTTTGTTTCTAACAGATATCCAGAATATTTTAATCGGACCAAAGCGAATAATTGGATGAAATCGAATTTGACGGATGTTTTGCTCAGTCCTCCAATAAAATATCGATGAGGAAAATATAGATTTTAATTTCAAAGATTTTAGAGAAATAATCATTTTTATATGAATTTGTTTGTAGAAATTCTTCATATTTATATTATTTTTGTCATTCACAATATTTTAATACCAAACAGCTTATCTAATCTAACACAAGTGCATAACAACAAAGATAATAGCAAGTGATTAAGAAGCTGACCAGTAACGCCAGCAAAACGGAGAGACTCTTCAATCATACGGATCTGAGCTTCCCGGTGACCGGAATCGGAAAGTTGAACGGAAGAATCAGAATCGTAGAACCCATGATGCATATGATCTCCCCAAATCTCTTCCCACAATCCAGACGTCTCGTTGTAGAACTCGGCTATTCCTTGTCGCAACGCCTCAAAGGAGGAGGTAGAAGCAGCCGTCACGGCCACGCTCCCACGCGCCGCCGTCGTCATAGAGGCTGAGGATGGTCGTGGCGATAGACTGAGAAGCGACGGTGACCGGAAAGTAGAGACTTTGAGATGGGGAAGGCTTGTGAGAGAGGAGGGTGCGAGAGTCGCTTTCATTTTATAATAGTGGTTGGAGAAAACAAGAAATGTAGATGTATCTGAAACTATGTTTTTTTTTTAAATAATTTTTTTATTTACTATTGGTATAGTCTCAATCTCTAGTGTTATTAGAGCCACAAACTTTTTATGATGCCATATGTATTGGGTCATGGGCAAACATGTATTTTCTAGTCTTTCAGTTTGTTTTTTCTTCTTTTCTTTTGAATGAATTTGGTAAATAATAAATATTTGGAAGAAATTAGGTAAGTTTACTAATTTTGCATTAGCAAATAAAGAAAATGGCAATAAGATAGAATTTTACTATTAAGAAAAAGACCAACATTTCTTAAAGTTTCTCTCTCTACCTCTTTTTCTCATTTGAACTCATTTCAATAATGTTCATAAACAGAGCCGCGTAGCTATGTGTTTTCTTTTCGGGAAGATATATGAACGGAGATTTCTTCATAGATGGAGATTCGATTGGCGGATTGGAAAATCTGTTCATTGTCGGAAAGTTTACCTCACCGGAATTAGATCGGAGAAATCAGAACCGGCTATTGGTGAGGCAAAGTCCATCTTCTCCCCACAGAAGGACACGTGTGAGTGTGTAAGGACACGTGTGTGGTGATTCCTCCAAATGCCTGACGCGTACACCTTCCGATTGAAGGCTAATCTGCAATTGGGCTTAAGACTTGCAACTTTTTGTATCTTGTTTTGCTGCCCTGTGATTTTATCGTTTGTATTACTTAATACTTTCTATAGGTTCTTATTAGGTAAAGTTTAGTGGTTTGCTCTCTACCCTAAGGAGCTGGAATTTATATTTCTTGTTGTGCGAGTCTGAGTTAGTCTACCGACAGCAGTAAATTGCTATAGGTCGTCGCATCCCTCGTCTCTACACTTCAAGATCACGATGATTGCCATAGAGTTTCTAAACTTCCCTTTAGGGAATCAACTTCTTGTATCATGTATTATATTATTAATAAAAAGAAGTTGAATGCCAAAAAAAAAAAATATTTTACTATTCAAGTTTTACATTTCATTCAACAGTTACAATAACTGCGAATTTTTATGTAACATGTTGGTTTTTATATGAACATCTATTTTATCACATGTAACTCAATCAAAACTAAAGTTTAAATTCGACATCACAAATTCTCATTTCCATTTAATATTACAATATGATATTTGGTTATGTACATATTTCTTTTATGTGTTATGGCAAATTAGTCTTTTATTGGTGTATATATTTAGTTAAACTCTGTTATTCATCTCGTTTAGTTAAACTGCCATTTCAAACGCGATGAGATTATCCGCAGTAAAATCACTACAAAACATGTATCTACCACTGATCGCAGTTGGCCGACGACATTCATACCAAAGCACTTGTTTTTGTTCTCATGTTTATTAGTGTTTGTTACCTACCCATTCTAGTATTACGATTTTGATAGTTGACATATCATATCATTTTAGTTATGTACATATATATTCGTTTTGTGTATTGTCACAAATTAGTATTTTACTTGTGTATATATTAGATTAGATTTTCTTATGTATAATACTTGGTTACTGCCAAACAAGATGAATAATAGAAATCTTCTCATATTATTTAAAGGTTAATTAATGCTTTTACACTAGGTCTTAGATACAAATTCTAGAGAACGTGAATTATTGCAGATTATTGGGAGCAAGTTTATTAAAGATCCATTTGTTGTGGTGCAACATGATACATGTAAAACCATTCGTGGATCCTTGTGTCAAGGATAAAAACGATAAAAACTGTCCATCGTAATCGTAGTGCAAGGAAAACCGTATAGTATCAATACTAATATTTAATTGCAGAGCATGGATTGATAACAATTTAATTAAAACTAAAAACTAAAAATTAAGAGCATTAATTGCAGAGCATGGATTGATAACAATTTAATTAAAATTATATCAATACTAATATCAGCAATTAAGACATCTGGGTGAAATATACGTTAAGATATAAGAAAGAGAATTGTCAACTTGTAAATAAAAAAGTGTACATGAGATTAGTTGACAGTAAACATGAGTTTATGTAGCAACAAGTATGCAAAGCATGTAAACTCCGTAATGGACAAAAAAAGTAACATATTAGTATTTTTATAGCAGTGGATGAAAATATACACAACCTAATGGACAACAAAGAGTATTAACCGATGGACACTGACTATTCAAGCGAAAAGGTGGTAGACAAAATCAAGTCAACACTATTTCAAACAGATTGGGTGACTATTCAATCATAAAGATGATCGAAAAAATCATGTGATGGACAAGAAAAATAACGTATTAGTATTTTTGTAGAAGTGGACGAGAATATACACAACCTAATGGACAACAAAGAGTTTTAATTGATGGAACAACAAAGAGTTTTAATTGATGGACAATGGTTATTCAAACGAGAAAGTGGGAGACAAAATCAAGTTAACACTATTACTAAGAGATTGGGTGACTATTCAATCACAAAGGTGATGGACAAAATCAGGTCAACACTATTACAAATCAAATCAACCATATGTTATTCCTCCTGGGCTACTGTGAAAACAGTACGAGTGCGTGAATGAACGAGAAAATGGTAATTGCAACCCCGATAGCAATGTCAAATATTGAAGATCTATTGAAGAAAGAAAAAGAGAGATAGTGTTGGAGATAGTGTTGGAGGTAGGCATCTTTCCGGAGGTAGACATCTTCTGACACAGTGGACAATATTTTTTTTAGAGGTAGACATCTTCCGGCACAGGTAGGTCAAAAGAAAAAGATGCAATTAAGTTTATAAACAAGTTAGAGAAAACTGTAAGAGTAGACAACTATGTAAAGCACATATGGACAACGTTTCCAGAAGTATGGACAAGATTTTAAATTACTAATCAGTGGACAAGTCTAATTTTACCTCTAGAATTCGGCATGAGACCGTAAAGCAGATGACACTTTTGGTAGAGCAGAGACGGAGCAAAATTAATTTTAATGGGTGAACGAGAAAAAGTAAAACAGTGATGAGTAACCAAGGGGAAGAGATGAGAGAGATGATGAACAGTGACAACGGTTGGCAAAAACGAAGCACTAAAAAAAAAGAGAAAAACTGCTGATTTCAAAAATAAATAATGAACCTGTCAAATCATGCAAATCGTTTCGTTTGCCAAAAGTTGCCTCTTCAGATGAAGTTATTTCGGTCTTTCTACATGGAGTTTGTGGTATTTTATAAAAGGTTCGATAGAAAGTGGTAGATCAGACAAGTTTTTATAGGAAAGTAGTATTTTCTATAATTTATTTCTTTATTATTTGGGAATTTTACGGGAAGTACCCAGGGACGAATCCACTTGCAACTTAGGGGGGTCAGCTGACTCCGTCAAACTTTTTAAATTCTTTTTTAATTCCACAAATTTCATTAATTGACTTTGTAATAAATAGGATTCGTGTTTGACCATGTTTCTATTCTTTACTTATACTTTCTAAAAGAATAAAATTTCATTGTTCGTATTAATTCTTTAATAAAAATAATTTTATTTTTAATTTAAAGAATCTAATTTTCATTTTTATCCATAAAATATTGATTTTTTTATCTCTCAATAATTATAAAATTTGATAATGTTACCATTTTATTTGGTATTTTAGCTAAGAAACTTAATTTTTTCTCTAAAACGTAAGTTTTATAACTTTATATGTTTTCTTAAATTTAAGATTTCTTTATTTTTTTTAATTAGCAAAACTAATATATATATATATATATATATATATATATATATATATATAGAAAAACACGGTAAACTTGTAAATTTTATTTAATAATGTTATTCTATTTTCATATATATAATTACTTTGATAATTTATTTTATATATTGATAATCACAAAGTTTTAATCTAAAACTCATAATTTGTTCGAACCAAAGACTCGAAATATTAGTGTATATATTTTGACCCCGATCAAGTATATTTTTGGATCTGCCACTGGAAGTACCACAATTATGGTGAAGTCTTGTGTAAAATACCAAAAGTTTAAAAACCTTGTTGAAAGTACATAACGAAATGGCAATGGTAAGACGAGTTGACGAAAATACCATTATGTTCGTCTTAGTTTATGGGATGGAGAAAGTACATGTGTGAGAAGAAGTTGTGGAGCAAGACAACATTGGCTTGGCGGAAAATCGAAAAATTTTAGCATTAAATGCAGAACCTGCAAAGATGAAGCTTAAACAAATATTAAAAAATGCTAATTAAAAAGACGGAAGTTGTCTATAATGATAAAAAAAATAGGGATTTTCAGACGTTTTGGATGGAATAAAAAATATGGACAACTCATGGACAACATCGTTTGAACTGAACTGGTCCATCAGTGTGCGGCTCTCTGGAGCAGATCGAAGGGGCGTGGATTTTTTCTTTGGAGTATTGCTTTTCTTTGACGAAGAAGACATGTGTTAGATCTGAGGAAAAGAAAATGCAATATTATAACTCATGGACAATATCGTTTGAAATATAGACAAAAATAGACAACATTTCATTGAATATAGACAACTATTGTTGGCATATGGACAAGACAATATTCTCCATTGATCGAGAATTAGTTGTGGACAACGCTATTTCTGCTACTTTGTGGTGGACAACTATAGTATCATGATATATAAATTAGTCCCCCGATAATCAGTGACATCATAATACTGAAATTGCATACGAAAACAAAGGTTAGCACTGCAAGTTTACGGTATAAACGATGCTAATATTAGGGATTTTGAGGAAAAAATCTAAAACCCAATAAAATATGTAGAGATATTGCATTGGAATGAATGAAAATGAACTCAACGAAGCAGGAGAATGAAGAAAGATACGAGATGGACCGAGAATTTTGGTTGCACAGAGCCGAGTTAAATATGATTTATGATTCCAGCGGGAGATGAAAACAGGAAAACATGAGAGGAGTGACCGGGGTAGGAGAAGAGAGAGATAGTGAATAGTTGTGTCGACGTAGAATTAGAAACGGTTTGAAATAATGAGAAGAAGAGAATTAATTAATTAGAGCATTGACTGCAAAAAAAGCAACCGTCTCAGAAGTGAGACGGAGGGTAATATCCTCTTTTTAATTATCGGTTTTAAACTTGATTAAAACAAAATTCTTAGTCAATTTAAAATTTATATATTTTTTTTATAATAAACTATGATTAGATTTTTGAATTTTTTCATTTCATTTCTAAAGTTTTTGTAAATGTTATTTTACTAGTCTTTGTCTTTCATCGCTATTTTCCGTTTAAGTGATTGTAAGTGAATGCAACAAAAAAGCGAAAAACAAATAACGAAAGAATGTGCAAAACCCACCTCATAATGACAAAGGAATATATACTTGTATATCATTTTTATGTAAGAAAAATGTATTTTTTACAACTTAGAAAGAACTCTTTAAACATGAACCAATCCAATCAAATCAAGTTAAACTATGATATAAAAGCTTATGTGAACTTTAGTTCTAATTTTAAAAATGTTAAAAAAAAAATATGTTTACCCCCACGACAATGCATGAATGTGAAAACCGTAGGTAAATACAGTCTTTACATTTTATTTGGTATTCTCTATAATATGGCATTACCTTCCTTCAAATGTAGTATTCACGTTTTGCTTGTATTCAAAAACCTTTGACCGATATAATTTTTGAAAAGATAAAAATATATTATTTTCCTCAAATTTAAGCTGAAATCTTTAGTTACTCTTATATATTTATCAATGTTCAAGGCCACATAAAACAAATTTATAAAACTTTCTCATGATTGATAATAATTATTCAAGCAAAATATTGTATAGTGTTGTGTTTTTTCATCAAAACTTGTTGTTTATTACTTTTTCATTTATAACTATTTTAAATAATCATTAATATTCTCATAAGATATTTTAGAAGGTGACTTTTTCATCTTTATTCATTTTCATTCCTCACCGTAACAATTCTAGAAAATGTTTTGAAATACCACATCTCTTTTTATCATCATTTTTTGTTCGATACATTTTCATTTCTTGAAAACACTTTAAAAGTTCGTTTTTACGTTTTTTACTCATAATCGTCACAATCCTAAAAATGCTTCCGAAGATTGCATCTTTTTATCGTTACTTTTTCATTCTATACGCTTTCACTTATAAGCTTTTTTAATAATGTTTTAGAATGTCGCATCTTTTCATCTGACTCTTTGGGATCATATATCTTCACTTATAATCACTTTTGACACACTAAAAATTATTTGGAGGACCGCATATCATTTTCATAACGATGAACCATCACAATACATCTACTCACCAATCCGGAATAGAAATAGAATACACCATTTCTCAGTGCCTCCACGCTCATGTTCCTCACTAATTCCTAACCAAGCCGAACTGCTATATGGCAAACATTTGTGTCAACCTATACATATCCAATAAAAAAACAATGACTTTAATGGTTAAGAGATAACAAAAAAAAATAACAAGTGAAACTGTAATAATTTTACTTCATACCGAGAAACTAGAATGGTTAAATACTAACTGCCGTATGCATTCAACACTCTTTAACCCTATCCCTTCAAAAACTTGTCGAATATACCACATTTTTACCTACTTTATATAAACTACCAAAATCTATTAAAAAAAAAAAGTCAATAATATTCTTCTATGAGAAATACCACAATTTTTAAAAAACTTTTCAAATATACCATATTTTTACACACTTTATTTAAACTACCATAATCTATCAAAAAAAAAAAACAATAATATTTTTCTATTAAAGTTGCTGCTTTTGTCAAACAAAATATCAGGTGTGATTTGACATGACAATCGAGATAATCAATGCTCTAATTTTTCGATTTTATAACTCGGCTCATGTTTTGTCCATCGCTACTTCTGTTTATCATTTTATAATGTCTATCGTATTGTCCACAATTAATTATGTCAACCATTAAATATTGTATAATGAATAATATGATATGGATAAATAAACGTACGCGAAGGCAGGCTATGGACAAATAAACGTGCATAGACGATATTAAGTAGGATAAATTTTAAAAAGTGGACATAACTAGTTGTGGAAAATACGATGGACATTCACTACAAGAAAACAGGCCTATAACAATGGCTGATTTCGTTGTTAAATCATCGCTAAAAGCCAATAACGACGGTTTAACGACGAAATCAGTTTCGTCGTTAAACGGTCGACGCAATTAGAAATTCGACGTTAAATCGTTGTTAAAATAACGATGAAATACAATCGTTGGAAATTCGTCGTTAATCATTCGTTGTAAAATCGTCGGTATATTTACGTCGAAATAACGATGAATGATACGTTGCAAAAGAACAACGAATTAACAACGTTTATATTCATATTTTATTTTCGCAATCGTCGTTCATTCGTCGCTAAATTACAAGGAATTAACGACGAATAGATTTTAGAGTCGTCGCAAATTCGTCGTTAATTAGCAACTAATTAGCAACGAAATAGAAATTGTGTGTCGTTGTTAAATCGTCGCTAATTAGCAACGAACTAGCGACGAAATAAAATGCGATTTAAAAAAGTATTCGTCGTTAATTCGTTGCAAATGAGCGACGATTTAACAACGAATAATTTAATTATTTTAGAGATTATATTTAGAAAATTGAATTAATTGAAAAAAAAATCAAAATCAAAATAAAATTTTAAAAATAAAAATAGAATAAAATTTCTATTAATTAAATAAAAATTAGTTTATTATTACAAAAAATATATCGAACT
>OVAY01002281.1:0-14098 GCA_900406395.1 Kernera saxatilis | reverse complement strand
TATTTTAGAAAAAAAAAAAAAAAACAAGTATCTGACTAACCTCTGCAACAACAAAAGAAGAATAAGAAGAAGAAGAGAGATGATCTATACAAGTAAATAAGGTAGAGAGAGGCATCAAGTGACTGTGACTGTGACTGTGACTGTGATATTAATTGTTTACGTTTTCAACTTATAAATAAACATTAAAGTAACTAGAGGCGTTGATAAATTGTTTTGTATTCTGGATTTTTAGTACAAAATTTTTCATGAAGAAACTGTTTTAAAACTTTGCTTTTTATAATTTTTACTAAAGAATCAATCATCAAATAAAATTCCACCCCATTAATAATACCAATTTCAACACTTAACCATCATTTTGGTTTGCATTAGACTAATATCTACCCTTGAATGAAAGGGAGAGGAAAAAGAAGAGTATTTGGAATATAATTAAGGCGTTAAATTAAGGCCACAAGACATTTAGTGCTACCTAATGACAGTGACATTTGTCTTGTAGCTTTTTTTTTTTTTATAATTACTTTTGCCATCTCTTCTTTTCGAGGGGTTTTTCTTTTCTTTTCCGGTTCTCCTTTTTCATAGGTTTCTAACAAGTAAATAATATTTTTAGATGATAATAAAGAAACAATTCCAACGGGTACCAAAAAAAAGTAAACATTCCAACGTTAGAATTTCAACAGTTTTGATTATTGATCAACCAGATATAGAAGAGTTGACCGAAATGTATGAAAAATGTTTGGCCTAAAAAATCGATTCTACCTACTTTCATTATTTTGTGACAAGAAAATATATTAATCATGGTTAGACGATCCACCAAGTCACTAACAAGACAAGTATTATTTCTACCTTTCCCTTTTTCTTTGTTTGTTTTTTAATTTGTGGGAGGGCCATAGGATTCCAAATGCTCTCCAGCCTCCACCGACAGTTTTTACTACTACAATTCTTTAATTACCCATCATGTCATCTTGAAAAGAATACAAAATAATATCAAAAAAGTTCACAAAATGGAAGTGGGGAAATAGTAAAGGAGACGTTACGAAAATATTAATTTTGGCGGTCCACATAGTTTCTATGATGTCTTTAAAAAGAATAAAGCTACGCTATGAAGATATAACCAAAATATGATTTCCACTTTAAGCCGTTTGAATGAAATACTTAATTGTTTTGTAGCGAAAGAAAACCACAATGATTTTGCACCAAAAAAAAAAAACGAAAAAAAAAAAAAAACACAATGATTCTGCATTATTTGCATTCGATGAACCTAACCGCAACACAAGCATTCATGTATTGTTAATGGGCATTGGTCTATTGGGCAAGGCTCTTTAATGTAATAATTGATTAAAAAAATGATATGGAAAAAATTGAAGATGAAGCTATTAGTGATCCAAACCACTTATGTAATCAAAGATTAAAATGAAAGGGAAATCCTAAGCTATATATGTTCTTCAGCTAGAACATAGCGAATCAAAGAATTGCTAAACCAGATAAAATATTATTCTACTGTTCAAAATTTTCGACCAAAGCTTTATCACCTTTGATCATCAAACACGAGACAAATGGAACCAGACTAGAAACTCAGCTCTCTACTGGTTTTGTCGACTTTTGACCCACCGGTAAATCATCGATCCAATCTCCATAGATTCGATTAATCTTCTTGGAGTCGCTCCACTTGAGCAAACACTTCTTTCGTCGCCCTTCATCGTTAAGTCCAGAAGAATCTGCTGTTACTTGTGCAGTCGGTTTCATTGCAAATGCTTCGTTTGTAGGCACCACTGTTTGTTTACTCGTAGACGCTCCTGCGTTCACAGCTTCTCCTTCAACCCTTCCAACAGAGTTATGCAACTCTGCAATTTCGTAATCAAACAACCAAATCAGAAACACAATCCACAAGTATCGGTTAAAGATAGTGTCAATTCGCAGGAGTAAAGGACTTGCAAACTATACAAGGATAGTATAACATAAGGTCATATTAGCAAAGATATATATCCCACATATAATATAACACACCTGCTTGGCCATGGGCAAAGTGACACTTATCGCCAAAAGGGCATTGACCCGTGATCTCAAACTTCATGCACAACCTCGTCTTCCAGTACACAGTCTTGACACCACCACCATTGTTCATAGGTGCTGGTACCGAGATGCCTCCTTGCCTATTTACTTCAATTTGATTAGAAGCAGTACCATTCTCAACAGATGGCGGATCAGCAGCAGTAGTACCAACGCTTATAGCCGAGCTCTCCCTCAGTTTCCCCGAGTCCTCACGAAACTTCGACAGATCCTCATGAATGAAGTTGCATCTGTCCCCATAAGGACACTCTTCCCCAAAACAAAACTTCCTGCAAAGCTTCATCCTCAAGATTATCTTTTGATCATCTTCCCAGTTATTCCCAACAGACACCGAAGACGGTCTTTCCCTTTCCCTCTCCCTCTCCCTCTCCCTCTCCCTGTCTTGAACAGGAGGTCCAACAATCTCCTGCCAATTCGATGGAGGTTGCCTAAGATCCTCGATTCCATGAGCAAAATTGCAGAGTTCTCCATTCCTACAAGACATAGCTCTGAATTTCGCACACATTCTAGTCTTGTAGAAAATATTGGCCGTCCCTTTGTTCACAGGAGGAGGGTTTAACGATGGAACCATCCAAGAATTGTTACTCGTAGGAGGGAAAGACGAAACAGGATTAAACAAGTTATCATCAACAAGTCTTGGCCTTTTCAGTGAAGGCTGTAACTGCTGAGGCGGCTGAGATTGTGATTGTGATTGTGACTGTGATTCAGATTGCGAATGCAAGTCGCCTTGTTCGTTGTTCATCGGACTAACCATTGAATCCATCATCTGGGTTTGATTCCAACCACCATAAGGCGATTGCACGAACATGGGACGAGAATCAGAGTAACTCGAATCCATAACTGTAAAACAAGGTTTGGAAAGAAAAAATCGAAATCTGTAATTACAACCTTATCTATATAGCCAACTAAACACAATTCCTCAACTTTCGATTACGAAACTACAAACGGTTTCAATCGCAAGTAAACTGATGAACAAAACTTCGGTAGAGATCGAAATGCTTGAAACTGTGATATACAAAAACACGATTTGAGCACAGAAAATCGAAAGGATCAGCGAAAGGGAGAGAAGAACGAATTACGTGAAGAGACGGGGTTTCAGCAATACCAGGATCAATGATGGCGGCGGCAGATTTGGGACAAGAAACGCGATTTAGGGTTTTTGAACACCTGATATATATACCTTTTTCTCTTCTTTCTCTTTTGTAATAAGAAACAACAATTCATTAAATTACTTCAAATCTCTATGCTTTTAGTAAGTTTTTAAAAAACAAAATCCGATTTATGAAAGACATTTGTCAACATTATAACATTATATAATTATACAATATGCATATATGTTAAATTATCTTATTATATCTTATAACATTGAAACTTAGGTTGCAAAAAAAAAAGTTTAGGTAAGTCTATGAATTTGTTTGTACTTTTAAAATTAAGAGATTTTATTTTACTAAAACAAAGTCAAATTACTTTTTAAGTGTTTATCAAATTAAAACTGTAGACAATGAGAAAAAAAAAATTTTCTTAGAAAACAATTCATTTTGTCTTTTTCTTTTCCGTTATACTTGCCAAAGTTAAAATAGATCCAATTATTTAAGTAAACATGTTTTGGTTAAAATTTTCCTAAACTTTTTGGAAATAAGAAACATAAACAAATGGTGAGAAAAAATCCGTTTTGTTTTCAAATTTCCTAATAATTTTAGATTTTCTTCTGAGCTTATAATACTTTCTCCAAAGTCAACAGGAAAATAAAAAATACTTTGTCTAACATCTGCCAAGAAAACGTTTGAAAAATTATCAAAACAAACATAAATATTTTGATGGGTTCAGATCAACTAAAACTCTTATATATTTTTCTCAATTCAAATTTAACTACATAGTACTAATTAATCTCTTAACCCAAGTGATATATTCTCGCTTAACTTCGTTGCCAACAACAATCGAATTACATGTTGTCTCTCAGCACCGTACTACTGTCCCGTTGCCGTACCACCGTATATATCATATGTAATAACGAAATTGTGAAACTTACTCCACTTTAGTTTTTGTTTTTTTTTTTGACAGTTTTCCTTTAAAAACATTGATTACACTAAAAATAACGATGATATCTGAAATTTTTATTTTGAAACAAAAACGAAGGTTTAAACTTCAACATAAAACATAAACAAAAGCCAAAGAACCACTTCAAAGCTTAGCCAAGAGGGTGGTGTTTTGGATCCGTAGGGAAATACTGTCCCTTAACACATGAATTGCCTCTTTGACCTTGGCTTTGAGTGCTTCGGGTGAGCTCAGCAAATCAATGACTATGCTATGGTCTAGTTCAAGAAGCATTCCTGTGATTTTTGGTGCAAGCGATGGCACAAGTTCGTTCACCAAAATGTATAGGAACAGACCAATTTCCTACAAAGAAGAGAATCAAGAGACAAATCAAACAAATTATATATCTCAAATATAATCAAAAGCGTTTAATGCAAAAACGAAATCAATTTAATTTTATTTTGTTCTATCAGAGATTTATGTACAACTGATTTAAACAAATCAAATACCTCATTAGACATTCCTCGGGAACGATCAGCAGATGAATTGCGATGAGGATAAACATTATAAAAGTTATGAGGATGCATGATTCAAAAAATGGGGGGAGGGGACGGCGGATTTAAGAGAAGAAATACGATTTAGGATTCTGTACAAGGTTAACTCGCTATATATATAACAAAAAAAACTTATTAAAATAAATGACAAATAATTAAATTTTCATAATTAGAATTCAACATACAATTTAGACTGTATCCGTATGTGTGAAACACGCGCGAGAAAGATGGAAATAGTTTATTCCACTTAGTTATGTGATTTTGGTTTAGATTAGTTTGAAAAACAATTATCATAAATAGTGGGGGGCACCCAATAACTGGGTGTTGGAATATCTTTCAATGTGTAAAATTTATCTAATTAATTTTCATAATATTGTGTGATGTGAAAACCGTTATCAAAAACAAAATTGTGTGATGCATGCGTTTTTTGGTCTAGTTAAATTTTGATAAGCGATGTTCGTATAAAATAATGTGATTTTCCCAATGTTTGGTTAATAATCGTCTTCTTCCCATTACAAAGGATCAGAGGAGATTAGCCTTTATTCAATCAGAGATGGACATCTGTCCATCCACATCAGTCTCTGGCTCCTTTAAGGAATCAAATCTGTTGGTCAAAACACGACCGACCTCTCACGCGTGGATAGGCGTTTGTTGTTCAAACGCGCTAGTGAGCTGGGCTTTGGGCTTCTGAAACTTGGGCTTACAGAGGATTTTGGGCCATTCGCAGAATCCGATTGTTGCGGCTGCTGGTTTACAGTCCTCACGACCTCCGTTGTTGTTGCCTCTGTGACTTTGGATTCAAATCCGTTGCTGACCAACACGGCCGACATCTCACGCGCTCGTTGGCGTTTATTCTCACGCGCTCGTTGGCGTTTATTCACACGCGCTGATGGGCTGAGGTTTTTTTTGTTATCAAGTGTCTTTGGGCTTATAGAGGATTTTGAGTTATTTGCAGACTTTGCCACTGTCTTCAGGTGATCGGAGACAGAGTGTTTCACCGGAGATTCATCATCCACACCTCCGGGTTGTTTCTGCTGCTGGTTTACGTTCCTCAGGATCTCCATTGCCTCTGCGACTTTGGATTCTAGAGCACCTACGGATTCCAGCAAGTGAAGGATTTGGGTTTGGTCCATTTCAAGAATCATTCCTGTGATCTTAGCTGCAGACTCTGGCTCAAGTTGTTCAACAAGCGGGTAAAGATTCTCACCAAGCATCTGTAATAAACAATTTGTTAGAAAACGAACACAGAAAAAAGAGAGAAGGATATAACAAGGTAAATACCACATCCACTTACCGTTCTCTGCTGTTCAGGGGTTGCATTTGCAAGTGCTATAGCTAGATCCACATAAACTTGTTTTCTCATCTTCAGTTCTCCATTAATCTCCTCCATCTGAACCCATTAAAACAAAAAAGACCTTTAACCATTTGTATCTCTGTTTCAAGTGATGTGCTGCATTGTCTATGCGAAGGCATTGTGTGTGTGTATTTCGAAACTTACAGCTTTCGAAGCTTCCTCGGGTTTCAAAAACGCAACAAAGGCTGATCCTTTACTCACTCCACTGGAGTCTCGCATGACCTGTCCACCCACATTCACAAATGTAAAATCTTGAATTTGGAAAACAGTCTCAATATTTTCTTGTGTATACATACATACCTTGCATGATGTTACAATTCCATAGGAAGAGAAAAAGTCTTTGAGGATTTCATCTGTTACACTTTTACTAAGATTCTTAACACACAAGTTGTTTGAACCCTGAGATCTGTTGATAGCCTTTTTCAAACCTCGCTTCAATTCGGATTCCCTCGGATACGTCTTTTTCGATTTAGTAACAAACCATTCCTTGTCCTCAAACTTCTTCCCATTTAAAGCCTCAACAGCTTTCTCAGCATCCTCTGGATTCTCAAAATTAACAAAACCATAACCTTTAGACTTTCCTTGAGGAACTTCACCATCCCTTATGATAACACAACTCGTCGTAGGTCCAAACTCTTGAAAAATCGCGTTAAGCTCTTCATCAGTCAAAGACTTGGAGAGATTCTTGACATAAATATCAGTGAAAATGGCCTTTTCGCTCGGAGAGTCTCTCTGAAGAAAAGGTCCGACGTACACTAACTCGTCGTTAAGAAGCATTCCATTCACATTTTTTATGGCTTCTTGAGCTGATTCTTCAGTGTTGTACTGTACAAAGGCCAAGCCTTTTGACTCACCAGAGGCATCAGTAGCCACTTTCCATCTAAGAATGGATCCAAAGCAACGAAATGTATCATAGAGTGCTCTGTGGTCGATGGATTTTTCAAGATTCTGAGACAAGTACAGATGTAAAAAATGTCAAATTGGAGATCAATTAAAAGAACAAGAAACCATGTTTCGAGCTTAGTGTTGGAAAGAAGAAGCGATGTGTACCTTTATGAATATATTACCAACTTGGCGCTTTCGAAGACTTGGATTATGGACATAATGCACAACTCTAATGTATTTTCCTTTAAGAGCATCTCCAGTGCTTCTTTAGCTAATCACCGACCGACCAAAGGAGAAATGAGAATCAAAAACATAGAAATGGTCAACACCAAATGTGTAATCGCGAAATACAAACCTCTTGATCAGCTGAATTTTTGCTCTGTTATCGAATGTAAATCACTCTCAAAACTAAACCCTACATCTTCCACTTTCTAGAAAGTTACTAAATATAAGAAAAGAATGATCTCGCAAAACCTGCATTGTCGTTTTTCGATCATCTCAATCGTCAACCCGACTCAGACAAAATCACTACTCTGACTAAACCCTAATCGATTTTAAACAGTAATATCAAAGTTACCATCATGAGGATTGTCAAAGATAACGTAGCCGTAGCCAAAAGATCTCCTGGTGATCAAATCCTTGCAAACACGAGCGGAGGTCAAGAGACCCGCATGGCTAAACGCATCGAACAGCTCAGAATCCGTCACGCTCGGTTCCAGATCACCGACGTACAACAAAGTCTTTCCTTCTTCAGCCAATTCATAAATACTCAGTTCCTCCAGAGACCAAGGCCAGTACCATCTCATTCTTTTTTGAGTTTTCTTCTCTCCTTGTTCACTAGGATGAACAAAAATAAAGTCAACAGAGAAATATACAAGAGAAAAAGAAGCTGATTATATTTGAATATTTCTAGAACAATGAATTCTAATAGCTGATAACTTGTGCATGGGACTTTTTTTCCTTGCTAACGAGAAGATGTCAGAGGGAAGATAAAAATCTATCGGCCACCACCGGTCGTGACTCCCATTAACTTTGAGTTGTATGTATAAGTATAAACTTTTTTTTTTTTTTGATAAAGACCTCATTTTCCTACAAGTATAAACTTGAAACTCTATTTTCTTGGAATAGTTAGTTATATTTGTTCTTGCCCTAAGTAACAACTAAGGAAAACTAACGTTGACAAGTGACAACGGAGACATTGTTTGACAATACAAAGGGGATAATATACTTTGGGTTAGAAAAAAATAAAATAAAAATTCCATGTTTTTATTTGATGGAGTTATTATACATTAAAACATTAAATTTGGTTAACTACCAAAATCAAAATTTAAGCCTTTTCTGATTATAATGCGGATTGTGGCAAAGTGGATTTTTGTCTACTGCATTAGTTCCATCCGTTTCGTTCCAGACGGCATTACCACATATTATTTACTGTTTTTTCTTTGCGCAAACTATTAATTTACGATGGTTGGTTGGCAAATGGCAATAATTGTTGGACCATAGGGGAAATCCATTCACCTAACGTCTATATCTTTTTCTTTTTGTATTGTTATACTACTCAAGTCATTTTTTGCCAATTACACACTAAAGAATTTATGTCACCCAATTTCTGTAACTAAGGCAATCATTTAGAATTATTCCTTTTTTAAAAACGGTATAATTAGCGTTGACGGAGAATATGATACGCCAACGAACGAAACTACTCATGTATCCACCCACCCTTTGGCATATTAATATGGATATTTTATTATATTAACATTATCTCTCATTCCAACAAATAATTCAAATTTAGATTTAACTAATTGTATGCTACACAGTACATGTATGGTAACAAGAAGACATGCGCATTGACTTCTCAACATCTTAAGGTCATTCACTTTTGCTTACTCTCTCTATATAATATTTTTTCTAAGCCAGTCCTCAAAGCTTGCATCAATCTACCACCAATGGCCCCAAATTATAATCATTCCTCTTCCTCAATTTTCTTGATTTTGTCTCTTCACTTTCTTTCAATTCTAGCCACCGGCAGCAACCACATCACCGACAGAAAGGCTCTCGAAATCATCATCGGCGGCAGTGAAAGCTCCAATTACAATTCTCCTGCGCCATCTCCGGAGCCAGAAGACTGTCCGCCGCCTCCTCCTCCTCCAACACCATCACCGCCGCCTCCTCCTCCTCCACCGCTACAATTCTCTAGTCCACTAATAGAGAAAGTGTATCCAGTCATCAAGAATTTCCAGAACCTAATCGAAGACGATCCAAAGAAGATACTCAAAACATGGGTAGGCACCGACATTTGCGCTGAGGACAAATACATTGGACTCGAGTGCGCGAAGTTCCCGGGGACGAACAATCTCGCACTCGCGAGCATCCAGTTCAACCAATTTAACTTGGGCGGCAAGAAACTCAGGCTAGATAACTTCCTCGACAAGTTAGAGGAAGTCACCATCTTCCACGCAAACAGCAACAATTTCGTGGGCTCTGTTCCAAAAGTTAACAACTTGAAGTACCTCTTCGAGCTTGATCTTAGCAACAACAAACTCTCTGGAGAGTTTCCGAGCTCTGTCTTAAAAGCAACGAACCTCACGTTCCTCGATCTCAGATTCAATTCTTTCACAGGCTCTGTGCCTCCTCAGGTTTTCAATCTCGATCTCGACGTCTTGTTCATCAACGACAACAATCTTGTTCAGAGACTTCCCGAGAATCTCGGATCCATCACTGCTCTTTACCTTACATTCGCTAACAACAGGTCACAAAAGCTCCACACTTTCTTTAGTTTTATTTAATCAAATCTAAAAGGGTTTCAAAATTCAATTGTTTTTAGTCGTTAGATGTTTAATCCGAGGTTCTTCATTAAAGAGTTACTCTGTTCTCTTTCAAGAACAAAACAGAGTAGGTTTTGGTATGACATCACGAGGATATTTATGATTTGGGTTTAGAATATATGGGATATAAAATATTTTGGAGAAATTAGTATTTTAAAGGTTATCTGGAATTTCATGTAATGTGATGCAGATTCACGGGTCCTATTCCCGGAAGCATAGGTAACATCAAGTCCCTACAAGAAGTGCTTTTCTTAAATAACAAGTTAACCGGTTGCTTACCATACCAAATCGGGAAGCTTAACCGAGCTACGGTTTTCGATGTCGAGTGTAACCAGCTAACCGGTCCGATTCCGTACTCTTTTGGATGCCTAGACAAGATGGAACAGCTCAGTTTGGCTAGAAACAAGTTCTACGGTACCATACCGGAAATCGTCTGCGAGCTCTCGGCCCTCAAGAACGTTTCTCTCTCGTTCAATTACTTCACGCAGGTCGGACCAAAATGTCGAAAACTTATCAAGAAGAAGATTCTAGACGTTCGCATGAACTGTATTCTAGATCTTCCGAATCAGAGAACGCCATGGGAATGCGCCAAATTTTTCATGCGGAAACAGAACTGTCCCAACTCCAAGTCTTTCTTTTATATCCATTGTGGCAAGGATCCACATCGGATTAAACCGGATCAAGAAGGATTAGACGGTCAGACTTCGCCACCGATATCTTACGGCGCTCTTAATCCAGACCGGATTCGGAATCTCTAGACCAAGTTGTTTGTAATTATGATATTCATGTTTTGAAACTTGCAAGTGTGTTTTTTTATTGAATAAATACAATTTGTGTGTGTGTATATTTGGGTCATTACAAGTAAAATAGGTTTTGCCTTGATCATACCAAGTTAAACCAGGTTGGTTCTTAGCGAACCGAATTACCGGACCATGTATAAATTAGTATAAAGTAACCATTAGAGTCAAAAAGTTGAGAGAAGTGAGACAAAGGTTACAACAAACACAGAAAGCCCAAGTTGGGTCAGTTTGGTAGATGGATGACCGTAGCCTTTGGTCGCTTCAGCGGTAAGTTTTGCAATCATCATGAGTTTTGACTCCTGTTTCGGCTCTTCATGCTTCTCACACGTCCCATACGGCATGTTCTCCTGCACATACACACACACGAAAAACATTAAATAACATCTTTTATTACACGCAAAATCCATATAGTGACTAGATAACCACAGAATACTAACCTTACAATCGGCTATATCGTCACAGCCGCAAACTGAATGACCGTTTGCAACATCTACTGCTTTTGGAGCTCCTCCACCATCGCTTCTCTAAACCATACACATACATTAGCATTACTCAAATGTTACTTAAACCGGACCAAATCTCACCAAAGCCGGACCACATTATACTAACTATACCTTGTAGAAATCGACTGCAATGAAGTTAGGCCAACGTTGTCCAGAGGCTTCTTGACATTTCTTGATGGTGTCAAGAAGAGGAGCAGAGTTCTGTTTACAAGATCCAATCAAATCCGCAGTATCCGGGAAATAGTTGACTAGAACAAGGGATCTCGATTTATCTCCCAGAGCAGCTGATTCCGGTCTATTGGTACACACTCCTGCGTTCATCCCTCCATTTCCATCTATAAATCATAACATTATATCAATTTCATATAAATAGTAGTACAATGTATTAATCTATTTGGACCGTGTGTTTGGACTGACTCACATTGATTTTCCACCATGTATCTCCATAGAAACGCGATTCCTTCGGACGCTTCTTTATGAGGATTTGACGTGAAAACCAGCAATCGTTGGTTCTGACTTATCATGTCATCGAGGGTGGGCCAATCCTCTCCGTTCTTAGGCATCCTGGTTACCGGAAACATGAAATTTCGTAAACCGGATGCATCAAACACTTTGCTTAAACCATGAGGAGATTTTACGTAGTCCTCGAGGATAAGCGTCACAACCACGTCCTTGTTCTTGTCTAGAAACACTTGAAACTCCTTCAAAATGTTAACCGCTGGTTGCTACATACAAACCAAAAAGAAATTAGAAACGTTTTCAACATTGGACCGATCGACTTATGTGTGAACCTATGGAACTTACGAACGCCGTGTAATTGAAGCAATTTCCGCCGTAAGAATGGCAAAGCCATACATCGTTTTGGAAGTCGTACATGTCAAGCATAAACCCTCTAACACCATTCTGCAATAACCCACAAAAGATAAACATAGAATCAAACTAAAGAATGAAACATTTTGAGATGGGTTTATGAAGAAGAAGAAGAAGAATATTTACAATGAGCTGGCTTGTGATTGAATCTTGTTGGTTGGAAGGGGCAAGAATCATAGAGCCTGTGCCTGATTTTGCACCTATTCGAGCAAATGAATTGTGTGTTGTTAACCACGAGTATTTGTTGTAAGGCAACCCTTTTACCTTTGACACATAAACATGAAAATGATCAATCGATTAATCAAAATAATCTAAATGATTAAACGAAAACGAAAAGAAAAAGAAAAGAATGAACCTTGGAGGTGGGGTTAATTGGTTGCATTCGGGAGCATCTAGGTCGGAAATCATCGCTTGCGAGACACGATTCGCAGTGTAATCCCGGATCACAATTCTTGCTCACGATGCATGTTTCTCCTTCCTACCAAATCAACACAAAGATTAACACTTTTTGTAAATTCAGATTCAAATAGGGTTTTTAAATTCGACAGAACCATTTATGATCAAATCTTGATGAGTTTGAGAATAATTTTGTACCTTGAGGGCAGAGGAAGGGTTAAAGATGAGAAAATATGGAATGAGAAGGGCTGTTAGAAAGAAGGTGAATCTCTGAAACATTGTCTTCTTTCTTGCTACAAAATCCCATAAAAATTTTGCAAAGAAAAATGAAAACCCCCCAAGGATTTTGGGAAGAAGCAACTACTTTGTAAACTCCAAAAGACTTTCAACCGGTAATTTGCATTTGCCTTGACCAACCAACAAAGAAGAAAATAAAAACTTCAAGTCTAAATTTATCTTTAAAAAAAAGGAAAAAAAGAAAGTGTAATTGCGGGCATCTCGGAGACAATGATGATATTAATAGCTACAAGAGAGAAGAGGCTTCTTTTGGTTTCTCGCTTTTCTTTATGGCTTCTTCTTTTTATACTTTACATTCCATTTTTTGCTGTAAGAAATGTTTTTTTTTATATAAAAATATTTCTCCCAAAAATTTAAAAATTATGAGACCGTCATCATCGTCGTATAATAAAATATCAAGTTATAAATAGCATGCCAGCTACAATTTTAAAGTGTTTTAATCTTTTGAAAGCTACGTTTGTGCCGGTCCAAATCAATCATAGAAAGATAACCTCATATGGTATTTGAATAAATTTAATATATACTTTAATAGTATATGATCATTATCTAGTATGACATTTACCGCAAGTTAACTTTTTAGCGGTGTTTTATGGATGAAGAACATAAGAGAAGAACAAACTAGATGAGGAAAGTCGCTGTGATTTTTGATATACACAAATTTGAAGCAACATTGTCGAAGATCCGCCGCTACAACATAGGCTACATAAAGCTTACATGGATCGGAGAGGATGGAATACTACAAAGAAGTGGATCTCGGAAAACCTGTGAATCTCAAAGAATCTTCGTATTGTCATCGATTTGTGTGATCCTAGTTTAATGCAAATCCACAAAAGCCATGAGATTCCAGTAACAAACCAGTCCAAAGGTTGGAGTCCTAAAAAGCGAAAAAAAACAGACAAACACAAATTTGAAGTAGTTATTAGTTACAGATATATCCAGAGATATGAATCATTAAAGATTCTTCTACATCATAGTTATTGGGTTAATTATTGTTTCTAAGAAGTTTTGTATTGATACAATTTTGGTTTCTAATAAACAAACTATTGTTGTTTCTGATGATATAAAATCTGTGAAACCAAATCATGTGCAGAGATAAGATAGCCACTTGGAAGAGTAGAAAAAAACTACAAAACAACAGACCATTGCAATCATTATGTTTTTTTTTTGTCAAACCGATTCATCATAATTTAGAAAGCTCAAACTTCATCAAAAGAGGAGGGATTACAGGAAAGAAATGCAAATAATGCCAAAGAGTTTGCTAGACAAATGGCTAAACAAAAGATAGATAAGTCAAGATACAACTCAACTAAAGGCTCTGCAAGAAAAGCAGAGTAGACAACAGACCGAGAGGAGAAACCTTGCAATACCGGCGAGTCTTGAACATCCAAACCACTCAATACAAGTGGAACTTTTGGAGAGAGAGAAGCCTCCATAGAGGAGGTAATGAGATAATGGTTGTCCGAGGGAACCAGATACACTGGAACCAATGAGTTATCAAGCGAATTTCCTTTAACCT
>OVAY01002280.1:0-19311 GCA_900406395.1 Kernera saxatilis | reverse complement strand
GTTACGTGATATATTGTAGGCGGGAATATGGCTACTTTTGCCAATTTCCCTATAATTTTTCAAATTTTTATAAATATATATTGATTATCACATGTTTTAAAACTTGATTCGTCTCACGGACGAAAGCACTCGCTTTATATTTTAGTATAAGTTATTTTAGCACTCACTTTATATTTTAGTATAAGTTATTTTAGCACTCACTTTATAGTTTAGTATAAGTTGTTTAAAAACTTGATTCCTCTCACAGACGAAAGCACTCACTTTATATTTTAGTATAAGTTATTTTAGCACTCAGTTTATATTTTAGTATAAGTTGTTTAAAAACTTGATTCATCACTACCTATTTAAGGGGTCACCTAACCCCAGTAAATTAATAAAATTCTAATAAATAAATACAAATCATATATATATTAAAAGAGAATGGGCTTTCTCCTTGTTGCGTCACGTCATCATTTTCGAGTATTGTGGAGATGACACGTGTTCATTCATTAAATGGTTAATGATAGCACGAGTTTGAGATCCCTTCCCCTCCTCTCCCGTCTTCCTCGCCCTTACGTTTTTCCTGATGTTTTGCGGATTTATCGGTTTTCCATTTCAAAAATTTCAAAAGCCTAATTATAAAACAGAGCACATGTCAAAAATTGAATATTACACATGTCAAGAGTCACTTGCATGTTACTAATATTTTCATACTGTATTTATCTCTCTTAGATAATTCTCAGTTTTGTTGTTATTATTTTGAATGTTTCGATTTATATTGATTTCTAGATGTATCGGAGATATGAACTATGATTTGTATTTATCGTCATCTTGTCATGGTATGTTCGTTTTGATCCACAAATTTTTTTTGGTCTGGATTCGATTATGTTGATGAAAATGACTTATGGGCAGTGATTGGAGCTTTGATTTGGTATTTGTCTCTGACTTTTTTTAGAGTATAAACCAATTTATCGTTAATTTTTACGCTTTTCAATTGACATCATTTACAAAACATTTATTTATTAAAAAATGATTTAATTGTCTATATGGTTACAAAGTAATCGATATAACAAATTAGTTTTCGTGGAAATAGTTTAATATGTCCATATAGAAAGATTATTTTTTTCGAAAACAAAATATCAGAAAAATTCGTCCGTACGCGCGGGTATTAGCCTAGTTAATTATAAAAACCCCAACGTATAATAGTTTGACTCAAATACAAAAACAAACAAAAAAAAATTGTCAAAAAAGAAAATACAAAATTAATTTCTTTACATGAAACTAAAAACCCCAACCGATTCATGCTTTAAAGAATAGAACTTTCTCGACTTTCTCATAATGCACATATCAATTCATACAATTTCGTCGGAAATCTGCCAAAAGGAATTGATGTAATCTAACTGTATTCATATAAAAATTAATCGCAAATTTGATTATAAAACCATACAATCTCCCCGATTATTATAATATCGATATTAGTATAACTTATGACTTTCACCAACGACTGTTTTATTTTTATTTTTGTTCACCTAATTTCTCATTTCAAATTAACCGATTACATACTCGAAAAGCATCATCTGACACATCCAATGTGCCAAAACAACATCTAAGATAGATAAAAGCGATATATAGAGATAGAGATAAATTACTAATCCACAATGGAATTGAGATCGCGTAAAAAATACTAACATACAAATGAAGCACGAACCAATTCCTACAACAAAAACCACTCACTCCGAAGAGCTCAAAGGACATGGAGATAATCACTTTGATTTGTGAAACATCCGAAACCTCGATTCTCATTGTGATGAGATCCGCCCAACGACTGTTTTCTTAAAATTAATTATCACAAAATTGTTCCAAAATTTATGACCCAGGCACCCGTCGCGAGTTCTAGAAATTTACCACATATATAGTAGCACCGTATAACGTTTATAAATTCTTTTTAAAAATAAATTAAAAAAAGGACTCTGCGTTCAGCATGGATTTAAAACTAACTAATAATTATTTGTTGCTATTATTTCTTAATTAATATATAAAGTTTATAGACCAATTTACTCATTGCAAAGTTGATCAGCATAGATTTTCCTGTAAAACAGTTCCTACATCATAAGGGGCATACATAACTAACCCATCTGATTATGTTTTCCGCCATTATCTCGAGAAAACCTATTAGAATGTTTCATATTGGAAATTCAGAAAATTTTAAACTAGTTATAAAGTTTATAATAGGTCAATCCGCTCAAAACTTATTCATTACAACTGATTTTAAGTTTGAAGCCATAATTTCTCGTAATTGCATATAGCTTTTAATTTGGTTAGACAAACAACTTTTTAAAATTTCGTGTAATAAAAGTAAAGCAAAACGTGTGGAAATTAGCTATACACAAATAAATTAACTATTCAACACAAAGACTTTGAACATTCCTAAAACTGGAACTCATATATGATGATTAATCCCCTCATGACGCAATAATCAACGTTGATAATTACCATATTATACTAAACTCCCGTTTGCAAATTAGAAAGTCAATAAGCAGAAAAAATCAAATCCATTTAGCTAACAAATCCCCTTAGTATCAATGTCTATTGGTTAAAACAAAAATCTCACAAAATAAATTTGGGCTCATCCATATTTTAAATGATCAAGTTAAATCTAGTCTAAATAGTAAATAGCGATTTAAATGATGACAATCCACTCAAAATCTGGATTTTGAATTTGAACCCATAATATATGGTAGTTGTGTCTAACTTTGAATTTGGCTGGACAAACATTTTTTGAAATTAGCTATTCAACATAAAGACTTTGAACATTCCTAAAACATGGAACTCATATATGATGATTAATCCCCTAGCCTCCTGATGCAATAATCAACGTTACTAATTACCAAACCAGTAAGCATAAACAATCAAATCCATTTTGTTCACAAATCCCCTTAACATCAATGTCTATTGACTAAACAAAACCTTAAGAAATAAATTTTGGCTCATCCATATTGTAAATGATCAAGTTAAATCTAGTATTAATAGCATATTTAAATGAAGGGTCCATGAAGATATAATCGTTAGAGCACTCAAATGTATTATTCTATTTTTTACTCCGAAAAACAAAATTCCAATTATATATATATATATATATTTTTTATTATTAATTATTAATAATATCCTTTTGGTTGCAAAATTTGTTAATTGACTCCACTTATTTTATTTTCCTACAAAAAAGCTTCCATAATGACATTACTAAATCAAACATTTATTATATAAATAAAATTACATTACATAGATCATACAAAAATAATAAAAATAGTAGACTTTGGTTTAACTATCAACATTAGTGTATTTTTACCAATTAACGCATTTCAAAGTGAAAGATGAGTTTTTTTAATTAATCAGATAACCAGTTTTGCTATGAATAAATCTTGTTTTAAACTTGATATTTCAGAGTGAAAGATGAAAGAATAATATGTTAATATGATTAAACTTGATATTTAATGAAGATTACAAAAGTAATATCATATCGATTAAAAAGGAAAAGAGATTCTTTGTAGAAAAAATTATGAAAACTACCACAATTTCAAAACAAACTTATCAAAAATACCACAATCTACTTAACCTTTTAAAAACTACCACAAATGTTTTTATCTTTTTTTTTTCCTTACTTTTTACTTTTTTCTCTTTCTTACATTTCATTTTTTTTTTTTTTTTGTCAACTTCATTTTTTCTTTCTCTTTTTATTTTTTATTTATTTTTTTTCCTTTTTTTCATTTGCTTCTTCCTCTCTTTTTTTTACTATACAAATTAATTTCTTATTCTTTTATTTTTCACTTTTTTACTATCCACGATAATTATTATCCACAACAACTATTGTCCATGACATACAAATATATACATATATGATTTTTATTGTCTACCATCATCAATTTATTATTAGCGGTATAATTATTGTCTACCATCATTAAACATACGTAGAATTATTGTTCATTTATTTTTTCCAATTAATGGACAAGTACAATTTTAGAAAAAATATTTCAATATATTGTCCACGTTGTAAATATGTTGAATGCATACATGTTAAATTTATGTCCACAGTAACAACAAATATGAAAATTTTCAAACATATATAATGTTTATGTATATATGAATCCACCATTTTAAATAAATAAGTAAATAAATAAAAATATTTTTCTCTTTCTTACTTTTTTGTCACTTTCATACTTTTTTTTTTCTTTTTTTTTATATGATTGTGGTAGTTTTGAAAAGGTTGTGGTAGTTTTGAAAATGTTTTTTAGAATATGGTATTTTTTAAAAGGTTTTTTCAAATTGTAGTATATCTCATAAGAATCCATTCTTTGTATTAGGTGTTTGATTTTCTTGTTAAAGAATACAAAAGAAAGTACGTTTTTTTGTTTTAAAGGGTAAGAAAATTTATGGGGTCAAGTAAGGATAATTGATTCATGGCCTAAACCAATACGACGAATCCTCTTCAAATGGGAACCAGCCTACCACCATCACTTAATTATCATTAATTTATATATAGTTGATACTTGTTAACCAAAGTGGTTATATTTTTCTAGTATCTTTTTTTCAGAGATCTCTCGTCACCTAACAGAGTAACAGTACCAAATTCTATGAACTATTATTTGTCTTAGTTTCGATTTAAAAACATATTTCTGTAAAAAAGAATCACATCTACTCTACATTTTAATATTAATTTGATGTAAGAACAAAACTAGTGGCATTAGTTATATAAACCAAATCACATCTCTACTTTACTTTTTAATATTAATATAATGCTGGAGAAGAAAATCTATGGGGTCAAGTAAGGATAATTGTTATAATTACTTCGCAAATAATTTTTTTTAAGGGTGTCAACTGACCCCGCTACCTTATACGTGGGTCCACCTTTGGACGTACGAGCATTTCGTAGAAAGAATAGTTAGTCAGTAAAGCTGCGTACGTTCATTATAATGTAGATATAAAGAGGTGATCATGAAACATTGTTACCATCACAATCACAATTTCCATTTTCTTGCTCAATATTGATATATTCAAGAAAGTGAACAATACTCAAAGAAGATGAAACGCTCTTGGAACTCGGTCAGTCTCATTCTTATTACTCTTTTTCTCTTCTTTTTCATTTTTAATTTTCGAGACGCGTTTGCGGCTCCTACTAGACACTTGTGTCATCCTGAACAAAGAGATGCAATTCTTGAGTTCAAGAACGAGTTCGAGATTCAGAAGCCTTGTTCTGACGGGACTCCGAAGACGAAGTCATGGGCGAATAACAGTGACTGTTGTTATTGGGATGGTATCCAATGTGATGCCATATCCGGGGATGTCATCGAGCTAGACCTTAGTTTAAGCTGCCTCCACAGCCAGATCAACTCCACAAGTAGTCTTCATAGGCTCCCAAACCTTCGTTTTCTAACCACTCTCGACCTCTCTAGTAATTATTTCAGTGGTCAAATCCCATCTTCACTTGGAAACCTTTCACACCTCACCATTCTCGACCTTTCTAACAATTATTTAAGTGGTTGGAATCTTTTTGTGATTAAAAACTTTTCTCATCTCACCTCTCTTCGCCTCTCTGATAACAATTTCGTTGGTGAAATCCTATCTTCAGTTGTAAATCTTCCGCGTCTCACCTCTCTCGACCTCTCTGGTAACAATTTCACTGGCGAGATCCCATCTTCACTTGGAAATCTTTCGCGTCTCACCTCTCTCGATCTCTCTTATAACAGTTTTGTTGGTGAAATCCCATCTTCGTTTGGTAATTTGTACAAGTTAGCAAGCTTGTCTGTTGGTGACAATAAGCTTAGTGGTAGGCTCCCCCTTGCACTACTACATCTGACGAAGCTGTCATTTTTACAACTCTCCAACAATCATTTCACAGGCACGCTTCCTCCTAACATGAGCTCACTCTCTAACCTGGAGTTATTTGAAGCAATGTCCAACGCTTTCACCGGAACTCTTCCTTCTTCTCTTTTCACCATTCCTTCTTTGAGACATATTGATTTGTCAAATAACCAACTCAACAACACTCTTGAGTTTGGGAATATATCTTCACCAACTAACCTACTAGAGTTAAGAATTGGAAATAACAACTTCAGAGGGCCAATCCCCACCAGATCCATTTCCAAATTAGTCAACCTTGAGGATCTTGATCTTTCCCATTTCAACACCCAAGGCCCTGTTGACTTTAGTATCTTCTCGCATCTCAAGTCGCTTGGATATCTTGACCTATCCCATTTAAACACCACCACTACGATTGACTTGAATGCAGTCTTATCAGTTTCCAAGAAGCTCAATTATTTGGATCTCTCCGGCAACAATGTTTCAGTGACAAGCAAGAGTTCAGTTTCACATCCTCTGTTGGTATTGATAGATGAGTTGTACTTGTCAGGATGTGGTATCACCAAGTTTCCAGAGCTTCTAAGAACCCAACACAACCTGGCGAAGCTAGACATTTCCAACAACGATATCAAAGGTCAAGTGCCTGGATGGTTATGGGCGCTCCCAATTCTGCGATACGTGAATCTATCCAACAACACTTTCGTCGGTTTTGAAAGACCAACAAAACCTGGGCTTTCCTCTGTCTCGAAATCATCTATCATTTACTTGTTTGCCACCAACAACAGCTTCACGGGCAGGATTCCCTCTTTCATATGTTCGTTACATTCTCTAGGCGTTCTTGATTTATCAAACAACAACTTCAATGGTTCAATCCCTCGTTGTCTGGGAAATTTCAGTAGCACTCTTCGAACTCTGAATCTTAGAGATAATCGTCTTGGTGGAAGTCTTCCAGAGAATATATCTAAAAGTCTAAAGTCGCTTGACGTCGGTCATAACCAACTGGTGGGAAAGCTTCCAAGATCATTGACCCGTCTCTCTATTCTTCAAATTCTAATTGTGGAAAGCAACAGAATCATTGATACGTTTCCTTTTTGGCTGAGTTCTCTACAAGAGCTACAAGTTCTTGTCCTTCGCTCCAATGCGTTCCATGGGCCGATACAGCAAACTCGATTTTCTAAGCTGCGAATCATCGACATATCCGATAACCACTTCAACGGAACTTTGCCATCTGATTTCTTTGTGAGTTGGATTGCAATGTTCTCACTTGATATGTTTGACGACGCACAGTACTTGGCTACACCTGGCTATTTCTATGATTCAGTGGTATTGAAAAATAAAGGTGTAGAGATGGAGCTGGAACGTATCATAAAAATCTACACAGCAATCGAGTTTTCGGAAAACATATTTGAAGGAGAGATTCCAGTGTCCATTGGTCTGTTGAAAGATCTTTATATGCTCGACTTGTCAAAAAATGCTTTCACTGGCCACATCCCATCGTCCATGGGGAATCTCACAGCTCTTGAGTCTCTGGACGTTTCTCAAAACAATCTTTCAGGAGCAATTCCACAAGAGCTAGGGAGCCTTTCGTACCTTTCGTACATGAACTTCTCTCATAACCAGCTTGTAGGTCTAGTACCAGGGGGTACTCAGTTTCGAAGGCAGCCTTGCTCTTCTTTCGAGGACAACACAAGACTTTATGGTCCAGCACTTGACGAAGTTTGTTTAGACATCCACGCGAAAACACCACCACAATCTGAAATGCCAGAGTCAGAAGAAGATGAAGAAGAGGTGCTAAGTTGGATAGCTGTTGCAATAGGATTCATACCTGGTCTTGCCTTTGGATCGACGATTGGATATATACTGGTTTCGTACAAACCAGAGTGGTTCACGAACCCCTTTGTCCGAAACAAACGCAGAGGAAGAAGCATCGCAACAACTCATTAGAGAGGTAATGTTCTGAATTTGAAAGAATAAAGACTATATATATAGTTTACTGTATTAATCTTTCTTTGTTTGTATAGCCTTCTTAAACCCAAGAATCACGAGGAAGAAATTCAAGCAACAAAAACCAAAAGGATTGCAGAGAAAGAAGTTTGGGGAGAAAGCAATCTAGCTAATTCGAAATATTTTGTTGTTTAAGTTTTAGTGTGTTTTTTTTTGTTTAGCTTTGTGTGTTTCTTATTCACTATGTTTTTGTTTATATGTATTTGAACAACTATGTTTTATGTAAAAAAGAGAAGTAATTGATTTAACAGTTACACATGTGTGTTTACTTCTTGCTCTGTTCTGTCAAATGATATGAACAATGATATGTAGAAAGGACCCACGATATACAAAATATACCAAGTTTTTGTGGAAAACCTTGATCCACGTAAAAATCAATTATTTGTCACATTTGACTCTTCCCACCTAATGCTGATCAATCCGAGACAACGTTTCTGTTTGTTATTATAACGTTTACACTTAGGTACTATCTCGCATGGTACCCCATGAGATAATATTTTTTTTTGGTTTTAAATTATACTGCAGTTTATATTTTGATATATTATTTTTCAAATTTTATATATATAATATATATTCACTACCACATGTTAAAATATTTGATTCGTCTTCGTCTCAGAGGCAGAGGTACTACCTAAGCAGTGGGTCAGCTCACCCCAATAAATTTATAAAATTCTATTAAATATCTTTAACAGTATTTGTAATGACCCCAACTTAGAATAATTATTTACTCCAATACTAAATTAATTAAGGTAGAAAACTTAAGTACATGAAAACAAAAACGTAGGAATTTGTTTTCAAAAGAGAGAGATAAAAATACAATACTTTTCCGCAATATTAAGTGGGATAGAGAAACAGCCACGAAATATTTTCAAGAGTTATTTACCTCATCAAACCCATCCACATGTTCGGTAACTATGGAGGAACTCAAATCAATTATCTCTGATGAAAATGAATGAATAGAATTTCGACTAATGATATTTCAAAGGAAGAGATAAACCTAGTTAATGACGACATTGGTGACGTTATAAATTTTTCGTCACCAAAAAATTTGATGAGAGGGCTTAACGAGATTAATTTATGCCTTATCCCCAAAACATAAAGGCCACTAAAAATGGCTGAGTTTCATACAATAAATTAACAAGTGCGGTAGCAAATTTCAGGTGGTGTTCTAATAGCAACACCGAAAGTTTACATTGGTTTGTCTGGGAAAAAACATGTAAACTTAAGTAGGAACTAGGTTTCAGATTCAAAAGACTCGAAATTTTCAATACGACTCTTGTAGTGAAACAACTTTGATTGTTTCAACTTCCAAACTCGTTCCTAGTGCGAGCATTTAAAGGGAGGTATTATAGGGAGGTGCACCCTCTAAGGACGAGAAAAGTGTAACATCCTAAAGCCAGTTTAGGAGTTTGGCATTTACACTTGGCATGAATGAGAACACACAGAGGCACGAGAATATTGCTGGTAAGATGGGCCTTAAAGGAGGGATGGCGATTGGGTGGCCTCTGCGGGTCTAGGTCCGAAAGAAGGAAGAATAAGAACAGTCGTCCCGTTAACATTAATAGCTAGGAAGTGACTTAGGAAAGTCGGGGATCCGGAAACTCAGCCTCGGAGAAGCAATGCCAAGGCTACTATATGTAAGAGACTTAGGACGTCTCATTTAAAAGTTGAAACAAATGAAGAAAGAGAAAGAGAGAGGAAGGAAGAAATAGATCAGAAAGAAGGAAAGAAGGAAGCCGAGCACGGGCCGATAGGTATCGATCCACTCGAAGTCGTCGAGTCAGCCCAAGTTAAGGTTAGGCATGATCCGTCGTTATTTCTATTTGATTCTTAATCTAGACGTAGGTCTTTCATAGAGGTCGAGTTATGGTCGATATTGTATAAAAGAAAAAGAAATTGGCCTCATGAGATCGATGAACGAATGAACGAAAACGTTAACTAAGTGTTAGTTTTCGAAGGAAATAAAAGTGTTATCATTTGATTAAAGGATTAAACTATGGGAAGTATAGAAGCTTATTCACATTATTAATTATAATAAGTTATGCACCGAACAAAAAAAAAACAAAAGGTTATGTATTTCATGTTGTAGTGTTAAACCCACTACAAGCGCGATTAAGGGTTAATTAAACATCATATAAAAATGTCAAAATTAAAAGTCTAAGAAAGAAAATAATCAAAAGCAATTGTACATATGTTTTACTATTTCCATTAACAAATATCGTCTTTAAGCATAACAACTACATGGACAAAAAAATCCCATATCCCAAAATTCATTTATCATTTCAACCAAAAAGAATAAGAGAAAATGAAAACTCGTTCCTCTGTTTTTGTTATCAACCTAACTATCTTGGTGATCTTCTTTTTTGTTTTCTCAAATTCTTCGTCGGTGCAAAGCTTAAGACCTCTCAAGAATGAAGAAGAAGAGCATCATCTCTTTGCTGATGGAACTCAGATGGTCTGCCAAACTAATAAATTCGGGACCAAGTCGCGGTCACTGACAGTTCATTTCTCTTTTCCCTTGTGCTTTAATTTGCTTTACATAAGCATGTTTTTGTTTTCTTTGATTTTGTGTTTGGTCTTTATTATAGATGGTATTATATATACACAGATACGTATGTTGTGGTTCTACTTGTATAGCGGAAACATGTAGCTAGATCAAAGTGTACTTGTCTTATTTTCTTTTCTAAACATTTCATGTAATGTAACAGCAAAAGAAAGTCCATGTAACAGGAAAACAAAATTGATTATCCAAGAATGAAATTTGATTGCGTGTTTCCTTTCTCAGTACAAGTTTGCCCGCGTTTAATTTGCATATTAGACATGGGTCAATTCAACAAAAGCCACAACTTCACAAATATATAACACTAAAGCTGTGTCTTTTCTAAACCATGGTTCCTCTGTTTGTGACAGGTGATTACTTAGGACCAAAACGTAACCGTCACAACCATCAAAAAAGATATGTGAATTTATTTTATAGTTAACATTACATATTCAGATCACTGAAATATTTCACTGATAAGCAGTTTTTTCGCAACCTCATCTCAGTGTAAGCAGATCCTAATTGATTTTGTGCCTCCGTCATGCCAAATTGATCTCTTATTTACCTTTCAATCTTGTAAATTTGAAAAGTAAATGTTTAGCTAATTCTCCTCTGTAAACCTAGAGTTCGAATCTAAACTTTGTTGTAATTCTTCTTCAGTTTTATGAAAAATCGAAATAGAAAATAAGAAAATATTTCTTTTACTACGATATACAGTAGAAAGGTCTGTAACAGTAGTTACATATTTTAAGTCACTTGTGAGCAACACTTAGATACTAGGTTAGGTCATTTCTAACTTTTAATGTAAACTACTAAGTACTAACAATTGTAACACCTACTGGCTCTCTAGCTACAGTTTTATTAGAAAATAAATTTCAACGACCTTCAAAAAAAGGTGTTGGGATGCAATCCCACATTAAAAGATTGAACAATAATAGTCTAATATATAAGTCATGTCCTATTCTAATTAATATGAGAGTCGTTGTCTTTGGTAAGGTAAAAGTCCAAAAAAAACAAATATGTTCGGGTTTGATCACTTGTCTCAAAGCGGATAATATCATACTAATGGATGAAATTCTGATGGATTTGTCGAGTCCAACAGAAAGAAAGCGCAAATAGATTACCACAAATCTTCTAACTCAATGTTGTAACACCTATTGGCTCTCTAGGAGCCGAAGCAAGAAAGAGTGTGGAGAGTCTGGAGACTATTAGTGTGTGATTTGAAAAACTTAAAAATATATTTTTAGCAGATTACAATTGTGTGAGTGACATGAATTTGGATCACCGTCAATCCAGTCACGTGGACTCGTTAACAAAGGAAGCAGCAGAGCCACTGATCATATCAACGAAGACGATATATAAGTCAAAAGTGAAGCTGAGTGGATAAAACTAAAACTAAAAATGTGTGGAAATGTATTCTTTGCGTCCTCTCTACGTCCAACGTGAAGAACACTTTGTAGAAAGACTAATTAGCCAGTCAAGCTGAGTATGTTTATCTTTATTATGTATATAAAGAGATGAACATGAAACCATGTTACTATCACTATTTCCATTCTCTTGCTTTCTCATTATTCATATATTCATGAAAGTGAAAACATTTATAGAAGATGAAAGGTTCTTGGAACTCAATCAATCTTGTTCTTATTACTCTTTCTTTCCTCCTTTTTTTCACTTTTAATTTTCAAGACGTTTTTGCTGCTCCTATTAGACACTTGTGTCATCTTGAACAAAGGGATGCAATTCTCGAGTTTAAGAACGAGTTCGAGATTCAGAAGCCTTGTTTTCACGGCCCTCCGAAGACGGAGTCATGGGCTAATAACACTGATTGTTGTTATTGGGATGGTATACGATGTGATGCCAAATCCGGGGATGTGATCAAGCTAGACCTTAGCAGAAGCTGCCTCAGTGGTGAAATCCCATTTTCACTTGGGACTCTATCACATCTCATTATTCTCGACCTCTCTGAGAACAATTTCAGTGGTGAAATCCCATCTTCGCTTGGGAATCTTTCACATCTCACTCATCTTGACTTCTCTTGGAACAATTTCAGTAGTGAATTCCCATCTTCACTTGGGAATCTTTCACATCTCACCCATCTCGACCTCATTTGGAACAATTTCAGTGGTGAAATCCTATCTTTTGTTGTAAATCTTTCACATCTCACCTCTCTCTACCTCTTTGATAACAATTTCAATGGTGAAATCCCATCTTCACTTGGGAATCTTTCACATCTCACCTCTCTCTACCTCTGTGCTAACAATTTCAGTGGTGAAATCCCATCATCACTTGGGAATCTTTCTCATCTCACCTCTCTCTACCTCTTTGGTAACAATTTCATTGGTGAAATCCCGTCTTCTTTTTGCAGTTTGAAACAGTTAGATAGATTATTTGTTGGTTACAATAAGCTTAGTGGTAGGTTTCCCCTTGCACTACTAAATCTGACGAAGCTAACATTTTTATCACTCTCCAACAGTCATTTCACAGGCACGCTTTCTCCTAACATATTTTTACCAAGTAACCTTCAAACGCTTGACCTTTCAAGCAACAAAATCAAAGGTCAAGTGCCTGGATGGTTATGGACGCTCCCAAGTCTGCGATATGTGGATCTATCTAACAACACTTTCGTCAGTTTCAAAAGACCAACAAAACCTGGACTATCCTCTGTTCGAGAATCATCTATCAGTTTCTTGAATGGCGCCAACAACAATTTTACAGGGAAGATTCCTTCTTTCATATGTTTGTTGCACTCTCTAGGCATTCTGGATTTATCTAACAACAAATTCAGTGGTTCAATCCCTCGTTGTATTGGAAACATCAACCGAACTCTTGAAGCTCTGAATCTTAGACAAAATCGTCTTAGTGGAGGTCTTCCAGAGAATATATCTGAAAGTCTAAAGTTGCTTGACGTCGGTCATAACCAACTGGTGGGAAAGCTTCCAAGATCATTGATCCGTCTCTCTATTCTTGAAGTTCTAAATGTGGAAAGCAACAGAATCATTGATATGTTTCCTTTGTGGCTGAGTTCTCTACAAAAGCTACAAGTTCTTGTCCTTCGCTCCAATGCGTTCCATGGGCCGATACAGCAAACCCGGTTTTCTAAGCTGCGAATCATCGACATATCCCGTAACCACTTCAACGGAACTCTACCATCAGAGTTCTTTGAGAATTGGACAGCAATGGTTTTGCTTGGAAAAAACGAAGAATATTCTAATCAACTGTACATGGCTACATATGGATATTATTATACTTATTACTATGATTCAATGGTTTTGATGAATAAAGGTGTAGAGATGAGGCTGGAACATATCCTAAAAATCTACACAGCGATCGACTTTTCAGAAAACAAATTTGAAGGAGAGATTCCAAGGTCCACTGGTCTGTTAAAAGAGCTTCATGTGCTTAACTTGTCAAACAATGCTTTCATTGGCCACATCCCATCGTCTATGGGGAACCTGATAGAGCTTGAATCACTTGATGTTTCCTATAACAATCTTTCAGGAGAAATCCCACAAGAGCTAGGGAGCCTCTCGTACCTTGAGTACATGAACTTCGCTCATAACCAGCTTGTAGGTCTAGTACCAGGGGGCACTCAGTTTCAAACGCAGCCTTGTTCTTCTTTTGAGGACAACCCGGGACTTTATGGCCCTTCACTTGACCGAGCTTGTGTAGATATCCACGCGACAACACCAAAACAATCTGAAACGCCAGAGTCAGAAGAAGATGAAGAAGAGTTGCTGAGTTGGATAGCAGTTGCAATAGGATTCATACCTGGTGTAGTCTTTGGATCGACGGTTGGATACATACTGGTTTCCTACAAACCAGAGTGGTTCACGAACCCATTTGTCCGAAACAAACGCAGAAGAATAAGCATCGCAGCAACTCATTAGAGAGGTAATGTTCTGAATTTGAAAGAACAAAGACTATATATTACCATAAAATATTGTGAAACGAATAAATCATTAACGTATTAATCTCGCTTTTTTTTTGTATAGCCTTGTTAAACCCAAGAATCACGAAGAATAAATTCAGTCAAGCAAACCAAAATGAACTGCAGAGAAAGAAGTTTGGAGAGAAAGCAATCTAGCTAATTCGAAATATTTTGTTTAAATTTTAGTGTTTTTTTTTTCTTGTTTAGCTCTGTGTGTTTCTCATTCACTATGTTTTTTGTTTTTCTGTATTTGAACAACCATGTTTTAAGTATAAAAGAGAAGTAGTTGATTTCACAGTCAAACATGTGTCTTTACTTCTTCTTCCTCTGTTCTGACGTATCACATGAACAATGATATGTACCTTGAGGATGCATCAACTCTTTTTTTTTTTTTGCTAAAATGATGCATCAACTCTTTACACATGTCATAATCTGATTAATAATAAACACTTTTCATGATCTCATGAATTATAATTTCGTCATGTTCACATTGAACTCGTTTTTTTATAATAAGATATGATTCGATGTGCCTTCATTTTAGATGAGCAATTAGTACGAATTAATAATTTAATACTGTTTCTTCTTGTATTCGATTTTGGCTCAAATATGAAACTCCAAAATGACCCAAGCACCTGACCTGAGTGTTTCCCATCTTTCCATCTAAGCCCGCGATTCGGGTCAGTTCGGGTCAAAACGGTTCGGTTTTCTCGGTTTTTGGGTTATTCAGTTTTCAAAAATCTCACCGAAAATAACCGAAATTAATTTCGGTTCGGTTCGGGTATTAAATTTTTTATCGAAATAAACCGATTTTTTTTTGTTTATTCAGATAAAATCGGATTATTTCGGATAATTTGGATCGGTTCGGGTATTTTTCGTTTTATTTGGTTCGGGATTTATATATATATATATATTTCAAGATTTTGGTATGATTTGGGTTAAAGTTAGGTAAATTTTCTGTTTAAAAAAAAAAAAAAGGTACCCGATCGGTTCGGGAATCTATTTTGAAATGTTTCCGATCGGAAACCGATTCCGAACCAAAAACCAAAAATTCCGGTTCGGTTCGGTCGGATAATTATTGCAGGCCTATTTCCATCCATTTCTTGAATTATACAAGAATCTACCAAAACATCATATTGGGCCTTGAATCACATCTCCATTTGTGCCAGAACGTAACCACCACTTCTGATCTCGTAAAATCTGATTTCTTGACCAATCATGTTAAAATTCTGTGTATAGTGTGTCGGAGAGTGTAGGAAAACAATTCCATTTTTGTCTTCTCCAAAAATACCTTAACAATATTCATGTGACAAGAATATATTGTATAGAAGGTGACCCAAGAAACAAGTCCTTCACCACATATTATAGGAGTCTAGCTTAGTGCGCTCCATAATGACAAACAAATTCAACCAATTGATGGATTACGATAATCTGTCCCCATTAATAAATTTCAAATGACTTTAAGAAATTCCTCACGTTAAGTACTCTTGTGCAGCACTAGATTTTAAAGAAATATATTCTTCATTATTTTTATCACATTAAAAGAATCATTAAAACCAATAAAAAAAAATAGCGATCAACGATAACCTAACAAGTGAAGGAGATTTAAATTCCTTGAGTAAATGTTATTGAAAGCTGTGCCCCGAGAGTCCCAGGCATCTAGGAAGGAGACTTTAACCCGTATTTAAAAACTATAGGTAACCTTGTACTATGCTTTTATAATCCGTTTTTTTTTTTCACATGAAATTTGTTATTATAATAAAAATATATAATTTTTTTTTATATGGTTAACGGGGAATCAGGTATCTACATCATGAATTGGTCATTTTTTTCAGACAAATTGTTCGGAGCTAGTGAAAATTTTGTCAGATTCAAAAGATTGGCCTACTTTCTCCATGCCACTTGTACTGTTCCATTTTTGTTTTTTTTGTTTCCTTCTATTTTTATATTCCACGTAATCTAAATGGTAAAGCGCATGTCGGATTTAAATGTTAAATATAGTGTAAAAAACATAATTAACTTTTCCAAAGAGACTTCCACCACCATTTAAGATTTAATGAAATCCATATATACTGAAAGTTAAAAAAATGTAAATGCATGACAGAAGTCCTACATAGACACATTATTTTTGGTTTCAAGCGTTGAACATACAAATAATAAAGAAAAAAAAAAAATCAAACTGTCAGAAACCTATAACAGGGTAACATTCGCTATTTTTATTATTTGATCACATTTGTAGCTAAACCATTATTTATAATTTACTACAATTCTACAAATTAAGGTTAATTTTTTCCTCAAAAGCAACTACTTCTCCCCCAACCATATTACTTCGTATATGACATGAGCATCGAGATCTGCCCAGTGCGGCAGTGCCCACCCCCCACCCATCTAATCGATTATCTTGGAACGCCATAAAAGATGTTAGGGTCTACTGTACGTTGATAATATTAAATAACTTATCTTTTATGCAACTATAATTTATGGCACTGTTTCATCTATTTTTATACTTTTTTTTTTACTAAGAATATTTTGAGCTAGTTTTGTGAAACTTAGCTAAAAAGATGAAATAATACTTTTTCCATTTCATATTAAATATGGTTTTAGAGATTTTCATTATAAAAAGAAAATTTTTTATTTATCTATTATACCGCTTATTAATACATTGCATAATTCTATCTTTTTATTAATATTTTTATAAAACAAAAATTAAGTGCTAAACGATATTTATTATGAAACAAAGAGGTATTTTAGAATGGATTGTATCAGTTTGTTATAAGGATTATTTATTGGTTCTGTTTCATTGGTAAAAATCACATTTTGTCAATTAATGAAACTAAAACCATTTATTTAGTTTCTTCTATAATAATAAATATACAAATACTAATGTTTATATTTTGTCAATTAACGGAACTGAAACCATTTTATTTAGGGTGCAAATGGTTGTCAATTTAAATAATTAGAGGAATAGGCTGAATGAAAATAAATGGAATTAAAATGAGAGGAAAAGTAGCAGTTGAGAGGAATTCTGTGTTCTACTTGTTCCTCTACTATTTTGAGGAGAATATTTTCAAAGAGATTTTTGTTTTATACTCTAGTTACGTTAACGTGAGAGGAATTTAGCAAAACAGAAAACACATGGTAAATAGTGAAATTTGGAAAGAATATAGAGGAATACACTGATTCCACCAATTTTAGTCCTCTAAATTAGCAACCAGTTACACCCTTAGTTTCTTCTAAAATAATAATTAAATATATACAAATACAAATGACATTTCAAAAATAAAACTAAGATGCTTTAATAATGATTATTCGTTCTCATGAATAGTACGAGCCACCTTTGTTTTGCAAATCACATGAATTCATAAAGAAAAATACACATCCATCCCATTTTATTGTATACTAAATGTAAATCTGAAGAAAATATGTCTTATAGTTTTTTTATTATGCGTGTTTCGTTTATAGATGAGAGTATGTGTTTTTCTTACTTAGAAAAGGAAATAAACCCCCCCCATAAGGCCACAATAACCGAGTTTGAAAATACCAACAATTAGATCCTAAATCAAACTTATATAATGTTAAACCCAAGAATGAGCAAATATATATAATGGACGGTTTGATTAAGTTCTTCTTTTTACTCCATATTTTTTTTTTAACTTTTTATTATTTTGCTAAAGGTGAAAAGGCCACGTTACCTTGTAATGGCATGTTAATGAATTATGAAGCATATAGTTGTAAATATAAGGACAGCAGATAAAAGAGGTAGTTGCTTGTTTCTGCACTCCTATTTATTACTCATGAATGTGGGTAGTTACTCCATAAATATAGCATTATCTAAACATTCACTGTTCCTTTGGTAAATATATTTAAAGAAACGCGACAAATAATAGGTGCGCTGCTTGAATTATTTGATATTGTATTATTTTTGCTATATAAATAAGCATATATACATCAAAGAACAAAAGAAAATCTATACCCCACGATTCACGAAGTATATATGTAGTTAAATACTTATATTCAAGTTTCATGTCTAATCCGTGTCGATATATTTATTTTCTCGCATTCAATAATTAGTGCACTGATATTATTTGTACTTGTGAAAGAATCAATTAAGAAATCATAGCAATCTTGGCTTATTATATACAAAGAAATATTAATTCGTTTGGTCATCACTTCCTCGATTCACACTCAACTTTCTATATATGTTAAACAGAGCTACCTCGAACGAAAGCCCACAACACAACTTAAAATAGAACCAAAGAGTAAACAAACACTTAAACAAGACCTTTTTTTTTTGTCCTCTCCTTTCTACTCTTTAGGTAAATCTCCAATGAAGAACTTAAAGATGGTTTTCTTCAAGATATTCTTCATCTCATTAAGTGTAGCATTAGCCATGAAAGGATCTTGGATCAACTTAGAAGATCTCCAAAACTTCTTCTTCCATAACCTTGAAATCATAACCCTTCTTTCATTTCCTCTGCTTTTCTTGTTGACCATCTATATGTTTACCCGGCCCAAACGCGTTTACCTCGTCGACTTCTCCTGCTACCTCCCACCGTCTCATCTCAAGGTTAGTGTCGAAACACTGATGGGACACGCGAGACGTGCGAGAGAAGCAGGCGTGTGTTGGAAGAGCAAAGAGAATGACTATTTGATTGAGTTTCAGCAGAAGATTCTTGAACGTTCCGGTCTCGGTCAAGAAACATACATCCCCGAAGGTCTCCAGTGCTTCCCGCTTCAGCAAGACATGGCGGCTTCGCGTAAAGAGACGGAAGAAGTCATATTCGGAGCTCTTGACAATCTTTTTCGCAACACCGGTGTAAAACCTAGTGAGATCGGTATCTTGGTGGTGAATTCCAGCACGTTTAATCCAACACCATCGCTTGCTTCCATGGTTGTGAACAAATACAAACTCAGAGACAACATCAAGAGTCTGAATCTTGGAGGGATGGGTTGCAGTGCAGGAGTCATAGCCATTGATGTAGCAAAGGGGTTATTACAAGTTCATAGGAAC
>OVAY01002279.1:0-19329 GCA_900406395.1 Kernera saxatilis | reverse complement strand
CATTTAAGGGCTTATCAATCCCCCCCCCCCCCTTCAAAATTAAGCTTGTCTCCAAGATTAAATGTTGGAAACTGCTGAGTCACATCAGCAGCAAGCATCCATTGACACTCATGCTCAGGTAAACCTTCCCATTGAAGAAGCACTTCCAATTGACCGTAGGAGAGTAACGATCCGCTAAGACCTTTGCTGGTTCCACAATACACTCCCCAACATCACAAAAATCAGTAGGAAGTGGATGCACCTCACTGTCCTGCCCCACCACAGCCTTGAGTTGGGAGACATGGAACACATGATGCACCTTTGATGTAGCAGGAAGTCGCAAACGATAAGCCACCTTACCAATTCTCTCAAGAATTTCAAATGGACCAAGAAATCATGCGAAAAGTTTTTGAGACAATCGGTGAGTAACCGATTTCTGTCGATACGGTCGAAGCTTCAAATACACCTTTGACCCACTTCAAACTCCACATCTCTGCATTGTTTGTTTGCAGCAATTTTCATAATTTGTTGAGCTCGCGATAATTGGTTCCGAATCTCGTTTAACATTGCATCACGCTCCTTTAACATCTACTCCAACTCAAAATTCTTAGTAGACCCTTCTTCAAACTGCAGCAACAATGGTGGATCTCTTCCATACACTACATTAAACGGTGTTGTCTTCAAAGCTGTATGAAAGGACGTATTGTACCACAACTCAGCCCAAGCCAAATATTTAAACCAGGTACAAGGGTGATTCGAAGCAAAACAATGCAAGTAAGTTTCGATGCAACGATTCAACACCTCAGTTTGTCCATCTGGCTGTGGATGAAATGCAGAACTAAATTTCAATGTAGTCCCAGATAGTTTGAACAACTCCTTCCAAAATTTGCTTAGAAAAATCTTATCACGGTCAGAGACAATGGAAGAGGGAAAGCCATGCAACCTGACAATTTCTCTGATGAATTTGGAAACCACATCTGCTGCATTGAAAGGGTGTTTCATTCCCACGAAGTGACTGTATTTGCTTAATCTGTCCACCACCACAAAAATAACATTGACACCATTTGATGATGGTAAACCTTCGATAAAGTCCATGCTGATATCCTGCCAAATACGTGTGAATAGGCAAAGGTTGAAGCAATCCAGCAGGAGATAACGTTGAATATTTGTGAGTTTGACACACACCGCATTCAGATACATAACGCTGCACTGCTTGTTTGATCCCTTTCCAATGAAAAAACTGTTGAATCCTTTTCAAAGTTCGTAAAACTCTAGAGTTTCCACCAAGTTGACTGTCATGAAACTCATTGAAGATCAACTGAATAAAGGAAGACTGATGAGGAATCACAAGTCGACCCTTATACCACAGTTTCCCATCGATGGCTTTGTACCCTTTCTTCACAATTTCTCCCTTTTGAATCTTCTGTAAAATTGATTGAATGTTAGTATCGCCCATAATCTCTGCATACACCTCCTGCAGCTGAATATTAGATGGCACAGTCAAAGCCAAAAGCATAGAACTGAACTCCATAGGCATATTGTCAATTATGGATAATCCATCAGCAGCTTTGTTATCAATCCTTGGTTTATAAGTAATGCAAAAATCATACCCCAACAACTTCACTAACCACTTCTGATACTCCATATTGACTTCTCTCCGCTCCAATAAAAATTTCAGACTCTTCTGATCTGTATGAACTACAAATTTTCTCCCCAACAAGTAATATTTCCACTTTTGCACTGCCAATACAATCGCCATTAACTCCCTCTCGGGAGTCAATCCATAACTGAAGTAGGCAATCGGTATATGGTCTTGCATTAACACTGCTCCTAAGCCAAAACCAGAAGCATCAGACTCCACCACAAACTGTTTAGTAAAATCTGGCAACACCAAAATAGGGGTTGAAAGCATGGCTCTCTTCAATTCATCAAATGCTTGTTGAGCTGAAATCGTCCACTCAAACTGATCTTTCTTCAACAACTCAGTCAATGGTTTAGCTAACAACCCATAACCTTTGATAAATCGTCTATAATAACCTGTAAGATCCAGAAAACCTCTGAGTTGTTTAACAGATTTGGGAGTAGGCCAAGCTATCATAGCCTCTGTTTTTGAAGGATCGGTGGCTACCCCATTGGCTGAAATAATATGACCAAGGTAATCCACATCAGGTTGCCCAAAAGAACATTTCTTCAAGTTGGCGAAGAGCTGTTGTCCTGCAAAAATACTCAAGACAACTCATAAGTGTTCTGCATGATCCTCAATCGAGTGGCTGTATATGAGAATGTCATCAAAGAAAACTAAGACAAACTCCCTCAAAAAAGGTCTGAACAAGTCATTCATCAAAGATTGGAACGTTGTAGGAGCGTTTGTGAGACCAAAAGGCATTACAAGGAACTCGTAATGACCATCATGAGTTCAAAATGCAGTCTTTTCCACATCCTGATCTTTCATTCGAATATGATGATACCCTGACCTAAGATCCAACTTAGAAAAGATGATAGCTCCATAAAGTTCATCTAATAGTTGATCGATCATAGGTATGAGAAACTTGTAAGGCATTGTTGCTTTATTCAGGGCACGGTAATATACACAAAAACGCCAACTAGAATCTTTTTTCTTCACCGACAACACAGGACTCGAGTATGGACTTAGACTTTGTCGGATTCCCCCCGCCTGTAGCATATCTTTCACCATAGTCTCCATAACAGTCTTGAGAGCCTGTGGATACCTGTATGGTCTTACTGAAATAGGTTCATGCCCGTCTATAAGTGTGATACCATGCTCTCTTCCACGAATAGGAGGCAGTCCCACAGGTTTGGCAAACACATATTCAAATTGTTTCAAAACAGAAGTAATTGCCGCTGGAAAATGCTTATCAGAATCTGGAGACATTTTCGAACTACACACTTCCATCCTGACTCCTTTGGACACCATTGAATCGGTAGGTGACAAAGTTTTGAGCGAGAGATGTTGTGAATGCAACTGAGGATCTCCACACAATGTCACCATTTCTCCCTTGTAACAGAACGTCCACTCTTGAAGTTTCCAATCCACTTGGCATTTACCCAAAGTCTCTAGCCATTGCACACCCAAGATCATATCCACACTTCCCAAATCAAGGGAGATGAAGTCAGCTGTGAATAATACACCCGATAAGTGAAATGAGATAGCCTTACAAATACCCAATCCTTGAACTTTAAGGACAATTCCATAAGCATTGGTGCAGGTGTGATCTGATTTGTTGTCATATCTTCCTCCTCAGCAAACTCCATCATATTCTCATCTAATACTTCATTGATGACAGTTAGAACCTGTAATTCCTTATTAGGACATTCATGTCCCGTAAACCACCTTCCATCACATCCGAAGCATAGGCCTTTGACATTCAACTCTGCATCCGTAAATTTATGTCGAGGTCCCTGATATTGTTTAGTCACCAACTGATTCTCCTTTGCTTGACCAGTGTCATTAGCAACAGGTCGTGGCTTGAAAGTAGCAGAACTCCCAGACGATCCACCAAAACCCGAATTTAACCGATGTGAGTTGTAAGAAGATGAAGATCTCAAAGGTGTAGAAGTGTACGATCTACCTTGCCTTGAATCATACCTAGGGTCCCCCACCATCTTGCAAAAATTGCTGGACTCCATTCTCAAAACTGCTGAGATGTGATTCGATAACCCTTTTGGTTCTTTCATTTTAATGACTTCCTTCATTTCAGGATTCAAACCATTGTAGAACACATTCACTAGGTGCCTCTCCTCTATACTAGGAACTTGTGCTGATAAGTCCTCAAACTCAGTCACATACTCATCCACAGTTCCAGTTTGACGAATTGCAAACAATATGTTTCCCGGTTCATCCTCTAACGCTTCCGCTAAACGAACCAGCAACTTGTCTTTGAAATCAGTCCAACTGCTAAACCCAGATCGTTGTGACTCCCAACAAAACCATTTCAAAACCTTCCCTGTTAAACTCAACGATACTAAATCCAGCTTCGTGTCATCACTGTGGCGACTAATCTGAAAAAATCGTTCCACATTTGCGATCCAAACATACGGATGCGATCCATCGAAGATCGGCATCTCTATTTTCTTCAACATACTATCACGATTCGTAATATCCAGATTCGCAGGCCGATAACCTAACGAGGAAACATTCCGGTTTGGCTCTGAGTGTGAAAGAGGTACATGATTGTGCTGGTGTGACGAGTCTTGTTGATCAGAAGGCCGGAGATGTTGACTCGGCGGTTGTGATTCACGATTCTTCATCATCGCGAGAAGCTCCGAAAGTTTGTCATCGATCGAATTGACTTTGCTGTCAATCGAGTTCACACGCGTCTCCATTTGTGCTCCAGAATTACACAATCGAGTATATCCGCCATATAGAAACTCCAATCGCGTGCGCATTGCTGAACTGCAGTCTTCATCTTCATCCACGAATGGTGTTGATTGCATAAAGCTTCCCATCGCGGTGTTCGATCGAGTCACTAACTATGTAGCACTGAAACGGGTACGGGAACAGGAAACGGGGACGGGAACGGGGACATAAAACGGCAAAACAAAAAATTATAGATACGGGTACGCCATGGGTACGTTAATAAAAATATAATAAAATACCATAGGTTATAAATAAAATCACTTATAAGTAGCACTTCAGCTTAATATCTTAAATAACATAAAAATAACATAAAAAAAAAAACATAAGCTAGTTATCGATAAATTCATTTTCAAAATCCGGTTCATCTAGTGAGAGGTTCGCAAACTCTAAGAATCCCACATCTTCCATGGAATCAAATGCATCTCCACCAACATCCCACATCTTGGTCTTTTTATCTTCATATTGATCAGAGTTCCTCGATAGAAGACGTAGATTGTTGTGGATGTAAACCAAGTCTTGAGCACGACTTGGAATCAATTTATTCCTTCTAAGTGAGTGAATGAATGAGTAAGTACTCCAATTGCGCTCAGCACAAGAAGATGAGCTAGGTTGTCCAAACAACTTAAAAGCCAAAGCTTGGAGAAGAGGAGTTTGAGCACCAAAGTTAGCCCACCAACTTTTTGATTCCATAGTAGGCATCATCGAAAGGCATGTTAAATCTTCAAAAGGACCACTCCTCATCGAGAATGATGCATACTCTTCCAGAACTCTAGTATGATCATCATAACTTGGAAATAATCTTCGAAAACACTTCATCCTCTCAGCTCTTTGACTCCTAGTTACTTTCTTACAAAGAGAAACACCCGCACCTTTTTTTTTAAGCAAGTGTGCTCTAACTCTGGAATAAGAACCTTTTTTGGTTTCCTTACAAATAGTACATTCAAAGCTCCATGTTCCTCCTATTGCTCCTTGTTTTTCTAATTTTTTGACATAACTCCATAATGGAGCTTCTCCACTTTGAGTTGACAAATTAGTAGGTTCACTACTTTGTTCTTGAGAAGTCATAACTCTCTGTAACTTTGAATGGAAGAAAGCACAAAGCCGTCGTGGATAATATAGAGTAGAGAAGATTGAAATTAATACAAACCCTAGCAGAAAACGTGTTTTCCATTTTTTTTTTTATATTTCTTTTTAGATTTTTTTGGAAAAAGAAATTAAATAATATTTTTTTTATATGGGGACACCTATTTTTAACGAAGAAACGTGTTGGAAACTTGGTACGTCACGGGAAGTTTCCGCGGGGTCCCCATACAAGTTTCCGTCCCCAAACTGATACGGGTACGGGGGACGGCACTTAGACGGTGTTCCCGTGCATCATAGGTCACTAACGCACCAATTTGTTATGAACTTTGTACGAATCTTCTTCTTTACTCGCCATCAAACTAGAAATACAATCAATTATAAGGATCTCATCACGATCCATAAACCGAGACTCAGATCGTCTAGTCAAAGAAGGAACAAAATGCATAAAAAACACAAATGAACAAGACGACTGTACTTATACTTCTCTCAGCTAATAACAGCAAACCTTCTGAGAGATATAGAGTCTTTCGCTTCTTTCCATCTCAGCCACTAACTTCCTCTGCATTTGCCACATCAGCTTGTTTCTTCTGTTTCCGAAAATACACATTTAAGGGCTTATCAGAATCAAGTGTGATATTAACCGTCGATGTGTCGTTAGTCTCTCCCTAGGTGATTTGATGTTTAGTAATCATGATCCCCTGAATCTTTCCTTGTTCCATCCATTTGAAGAATTGCAGAGCCTCAACTTATCTTCGAACCAGTTTGGTGGTTGGTTTGATAATCTTGAAGGTATCATCATTATGCAGTTTTTAGTTTTAAGTTTTCTCAAACGGGAAACTGAAACTCCAACTTCGATGAGAGAGTGTGTATATCTGCTTATATTTTTCTTTTCCTCTGAGTCTTTGAACAGGTTACAAGAGCTTCAGAAGATTGCCAAAACATGAGATTCTTGATCTCGCCAATAACGGTTTCAATAGCAGCATCTTACCGTTTTTGCGATTTGCGACATCACTTAAGACTTTGATACTTCGCCAGAACTTTATGCAAGGTAACTTCCCGAGAAAAGGTAAGTTTTTTCAATTCAAGATGCATTGAATATCTGTGGTATACGGTGTAAACTCATTATATGCATCTACTTTGAAACAGAGGTCAATAATTTGACAAGCTAAGTACTTGATCTTAGTGGCAACTATTTCAACGACACTATACCAAGACAAGGTAGTAGTAATTTTGTGACTGTCCATTAAAACTCTCTTCAAAACACTTTCACCCTTGAACTTTGATAGGTAAATATGATTATATTTTCCTTTCTTATTTTCTCGCATTGTTGCAGGGTTGGAAAATCTGCATAAGCTCAAAGCTCTAGATTTAAGTAACAATGAGTTATCTGGCTCAATGCAAGGCAAGCTATGAGAAATAAGAAGACTTTTCTATTTTCCGTTTCGTGAAAAAAGTATTCAATATATTCCAATAGAATATACTGTTTACATGGTGTTGCTGATCATCACAGGAATTTGCCAATGGAGAACTCTGCAGGAGCTTGATATCAGTTGGAATGGATTTGAGGGTCATCTTCCTCTGTGTTTTGCTAGTCTTACAAAGCTCAGAGTTCTTGATCTCTCTTCAAACTACTTTGATGGGAATCTGCCAACTTTTATCAGTAGCTTGAAATCCTTGGAGTACTTATCGTTCAAGGATAATAATTTTGAGGGCTTGTTCTCATTTAGCTCAATAAAAGATCTCTCTAAGCTCAAGGTGCTCAAGATTTCATCAATCTCTATCAGACTACAACTAGAAATGGAGGGTTCTTGGAGGCCGGAATTCAAATTACGAGTCATAGAACTGCGAAATTGCAGCCTTGGAAAGATTCCTGCTTTTCTCAGGTACCAGAAGGAGATGCGCTTAATCGACCTCTCTAACAATAAGTTGTCTGGACCATTTCCTATATGGCTCTTGGAGAATAACATTGGAGTTGAAGTTTTGTATCTACAATACAATGCACTTCATACACTTCGACTGCCTAGACTTGTGCATAATTTGCGGCTCTTGGATCTTTCAGCTAATAATTTCGAGGACGGACTTTCTGATGATTTTGGAAAGATATTTTCGAGTCTACGACAAAAAACCTCTCAGGCAACAAGTTCAAGGGAAGTTTGCCAATTTCTGTGGGTGAGATGAAAAACATTCACGCTCTTAATTTTTCTCACAATGATTTCTCAGGAAACTTACCAAGAAGTCTTTTCATGGGATGTCACTTCTTAAAACGGCTGATTCTCTCACATAACAGATTTGATGGTCAGATTTTTCAAGAATCAACAAACTTGACTTGGCTTGAGATGTTGCTTGTGAATAACAACATGTTCACAGGGAATATTGGAAATGGTATGCAGAATTCGTCAGAGATGAGTATGCTTGACATGTCAAACAATTTTCTTACGGGGTCTATTCCAAGTTGGATGGTTAAGTTTGATTGGGCCATTTTGTTGATTTCAAACAATTCGTTGGAGGGTACAATACCTCCTACTTTGTTCCACAGTTTATACCTTAAGCTTGTGGACCTCTCTAGAAATAAGCTATCAGGAAGCATACCTTCACACTTCTCAAACTATGATGAATCAGGGATGTTATACCTGCACGACAATTATCTTACGGGTCCTCTTCCACCAACGTTGTTAAAAAACCTGATGATTCTTGATGTTCGAAACAACGAGCTGTCCGGAAATATCCCACAGTTTATCGATGTTGTTGGCATCGGTGTTCTTCTGTTGAGGGGGAATGATTTAATGGGTCCAATCCCTAGGCAGCTTTGCAATTTAAGCAGCATTAGGATTTTGGATCTTGCTTACAGCAGATTAAATGAGTCGATACCAACGTGTCTTAGTAATCTATCGTTTGGGTTAGAAGACAGTAAGGAACTTCATATCGTAAGTGGCGGTTATTACGTGGATGAAGACATGGGAACTTATTTCGAGTCAATGCTTGAGCTTGATAAGATAGATCTTGAATACACGTATGGCTATAACTTGAGCGTTGAGTTGGTAGCAAAACAGAGGTATGATTCTTACATTTATGACAATCTTGATTATATGTTTGGGCTCGATTTGTCAAACAATGAATTGAGCGGGGAAATTCCACAAGAACTCGGTGATCTTGTGAAAGCACGCTCATTAAATCTGTCTCACAATTATTTGGCGGGCTCTATTCCTGAAACCTTCTCCAAGATGAAAGACAGTGAGAGCCTTGAGTATGGTGAACATAAAATGGTCTAATATAAAGTCTTCTACATGACAAGAGAGCCGCAAGATCAAAATCGCGGCTTCTATAAGAGTCAAGCCAATAAGAGTCAAACCAATCGGCGATGCCTCTAATCTGCTTATGTCTTGGACATTATATGAGATGCAATACATAAATATCATCACGGCCAAGAAGAATTTCCAACGCCCTTCCACTCCTAGTCGATAGGTTGGGACCGGAACATCTTTGCACAAGCACCTAATTACCATAAAAAGGTATGGAATATACGTATCGCCTAATATTGTGTATGTAGCCATGATGAACATAATACAGTTAAAATCATGCAATATTACACTAAATATATAACAATTTCATTACATGTATGTAGGCATAATGCCATAAGGTTAAATCGGCGTAGATTGTTTCAAAGAGGACAAATAAGTGTATAGATAGAAGGCATTGAAATAATATGTTACACGACTACAACAACAAGTCACTCCTTCGACTCTCTTCTCACCACTGATTCTCTGTGATTAATTAGGACAAGACCAACAAGACTACAAAGAAGAAAGAAGAAATGTTGTGATGAATGTGCTTAGGGTCCCTATCTTTAAATACTAAATCAAAGATGAGATAAAGAGAAAGTTGATCAAATCTATCCAATCAAAATTTGGTATTTTTGACCAATTAAACATATTTTTCTAACTTAGATCTATATATTAATAAATAAATAGATAAATAATATTCAATTCACTATTTAAAAAATTAATAAAAAGTAATTAATGTTTAAAACCAAATTATTAAAAAAACCAATAAAAACCTTGACACATCAAGATTATCTATTCAATCATTTACTTTCAGTTGATTTATAAAAATAACTGATTTCAATTGAAAGTAAATGATTTTATTATAAAGATTATCTATTCAATCATTTACTTTCAATTGATTTGAAAGAAATATTCACAAATAACTGTTTTCAACTATTTTTGTGTTGGATTTGAAACTCAAAAACATTTTGCACATTTAGGCAGTCTTGACGCAAGATTATAGAAATACCCTTGATTACATGTACTTAAACGATATAGTATGCGTACACTAATTTGGTCGTGGGAACCTCAAACAGGCTTTTCTATTTCTTTACATCTCCATTCGAAATATTTTCTAAAAATTCAATCTATAGGGTTTCTTTTGATAAAATGTTAAATGTCAAAATTATTATTGACAACCAAGTGATTGTGGTCTAGTGGTTTCTATTTGAGGAGGAGTTGTCATGTAGGTTTAGGCCAGAGATCAATTCCCTACTCTTCCTAGAAGGATTAGTCGGATGGTAAAAACTTAGATCGTAATAAAAAAAATGGAAACAACTACATAATGATTTTGTATGTAACCATCTCTAAAATAATGAGAAGTGTTTAGGCTCAACCCAACAAAAATTAAGAATCCTTAGACAAAAAGATTCAATTTTCTTGACTTATAAGTGTTAAGGCCCAATACAACAAAATTAAGAACCCTTGGGCAAAAAAATTGTTTTGATCCCTCATTAAATTTATAATTTTTAGACTAAACATTTTTATGCAACATAAGCTTTTTTTGGTATAAGCTTTTAACGGATGATAACCGCTGGGGTCCACACACTTCTGATGGTGACTATTAATGACTAAAAAAAATGCTCTTGTTCGAGTGACTTTTTTTTAATTTTCAGTGCGGTGCAATATTTTTCTTTTAATTTGTTAAGCTCATATGGTAGATGCTCCTCACCTATCACATGTTTCTTTTCAGATAAATATAGTGTAAATTAATGAAATATACATTCATGGAATGCATGTGACGATCAGAATCGAGATCTTATTGTGAAAATGTACTTTTCTTTTTGCCTCTTTCGTCACGAGACAATATGTAGTGCGTCGATTTTCTGAATAAATAGTCACCAATATTATTAATAAAAACTCTATTATATATAAATTTTATCACTGAATATAGTATGGAGTAAACTTAGGTATTTTTCAATCAAAAGTTAGATAAGTTATAAATTTGAATGTCGACCAAATTTTTGTTTCTTCCTTTTTTTTTGATGTGAATGTTAATTTCATTATATTAATAAAGAATATATGGTTTAGAAATGATTAAAAAACTGTTTAGCCAGGTAAGAAAGTGCATTTGCAGGAACGAATCGCACTTAGGACGGCCCAAAATCTTCTAATCATAAAAAAAAAACTACATTTACCAAAGAAACTAAATAATAAATTGAATTTTAGAAACAATTAAAAAAACGGTAAACCAAGATTGCATTAGAACGCTGAAACCTTTTCTTTTTCTTCTTGCCAAAGCGAATCAAACTATGCATATAAAAGCCAATTATAAGACAATGCATAAGGTCTTATTCCAAGAGAGAAGATCAAGCAAATCCAATACGCCATTTTTCTTAGGGAGACATATAGCATTCCAACTGATTAATTTTATCGTAAAACCATTTGTCAATATCACCACAATCCATAGGAATTTTGTACACAAACTCTAGAACTTTTGGAGGTAACCTTTTGGTAAGATCAAAGTTGATATCTATAAGTGTAGAGAAATGAAAACAATCGATAAGATTAACTGAATACGACTAGCATGAAATAGGGCTCATGATTTGATTTGGTTGTTAACTGATCAGAAAATATTGATATACACTAAAATACGAAGCTTTTGATGCATTAGAAGCAAACCTAAATAGCGTATTGGTAGAGAACCATGTGAGAAGCCGAATATAAGATTTTTGGCTTCCTCTTAGTCTTAGTTCATGCCATGCTAATAAGTTTTGCTTTGCTAAAAGTGATGGATAGACAAAACCAGCTATAGAAAGTAAACTAAGGAGGGTTTATTGGTTCATGGATTTTAGTGGATTTAGAAATCTACATAAAAATCCGGCCTTATTCAATTGTTGATTTTAAAATCTTATTTAAAATCACATCTTATTGGTTCTAAATACTAATTGAAATTCACCGTTATTCGTTTAATGATTTATTATTAGATTTCGAAATCCATGTTTAATTTTATATGGATTTGGAAATAAAAAATAGAAGGATTCAAATCCGTAGGAAAATGATGTTATTTCGAAATCCATATATTTTGATTTCAAAATCAATGTATTTTGATTTCAAAATCAATGAAATTTTTAAATCCTATATGTATTTATAAATACATGAACCAATAAAGCCCTATAAGTTATAACATATTTTATACCTTTCAAATTTTACTGCATACAATAGAAAAGAGTCAGGACCGGTCTTGAGCAGTGAGCACAAACGGTAAAACATTATTTGATAAATATTACCACCATGATTTAACCATCTAACGAATTTCAAAAATCTGTCATAACAGTCAGAATCATTCCTGAGTATAAGCAGACCAAACATGGGTTTGCGGTTCTAATTTTTATTAGAAAAAACTTTTAAAAGGGCTAAATTTTTAAGGAAAATATGCAAAATCAATCTTTTTTTTTTCTTTTTGGCTTTTAAAATTCAGAGTTGATTCTGCTAATAGTAATAAAAACATAAATTTGCTATCTAATGTATATATGATGTTAAAAAAATTTAGTTATGTATATTATATGTATTTAGATAGATCTGCCAAAAAAAGGACTAGACTTATTTTTATTTTCCAACAATGTTTTCATAGATTAATATTGAAATTGAAGTACAAAATTTATACTTAGTTTTAGTCCAAAAAAAAAAAATGTATACTTATAGTTTATTCATTTTTCTCTTTTATTTATTTGCAATCGTTTTCGGCGACCACATTATCTGTTTTGACTCAGCGTCGTCTCTCTAGTCTTCCAGTCACACCGGAAACGTGGAAAAAAAGCACTACTTTTATTTTCTCTCTGCTTCTCAGGAAACACTCAATACTCTAAACCTTCGACGATCGAGTTCAGACAAGGAGGATTTCAATCATCATCATCTTTTAAATGCTCGATTCAACCTCCTCGCTTCTTAACTCTTAATCGTTTTAATCCGTTTGATTTTTCCAATCCTTTGAATTGGTGGTGTTGAGGCGGAGATCTCGAAGATGAAGCAACACAAGCAGAAGCATCTCCTTTGTTTTCTTCAATTGCTGCTTCTCTCAATACCCTTTTGTTGCGATGCTCGATTCGTTGTGGAGAAGAACAGTTTGTCGGTGACTTCGCCGGATAGCATAAAGGGGACTCATGACAGTGCGATTGGTAACTTTGGGATCCCTCAATACGGTGGAAGCATGGCCGGCACGGTGGTTTATCCCAAGGAGAATCAGAAATCGTGCAAAGAGTTCAGCGATTTCTCCATTTCTTTCAAGTCTCAGCCTGGTGCTTTACCTACTTTCCTCTTGGTTGATCGTGGAGGTAACGCATCTTTTTCTTCAATTTCAGAACTTGAATCGATTTTGATTCTCTAGGGTTCATGCTTTCGTCTTCCTATAGCATTGCAGATTAACCCTTTTCGCTTCCGATTGATTTATCAGTTCTTTGTATTCGACTTCTGGTGTTGAAGATCTTACAATTGATGTTAGATTTAGTCCACTCCAATGTAGTTTCGAGTTTCAATTGAATCCCAAAATAAATTTAGGAGCTTTTAGTTGTTAGGTTCGTTCAGGATGCCTTTCTTCTTAATTGGTTCAAGTGTGTTGAGAGCTTGTCTTACTCTTAGCCTAATTGGATGGTTATATCTTGTCGTGTAGATTGTTTTTTCGCTTTGAAGGTCTGGAATGCACAGAAAGCTGGTGCTTCTGCTGTTCTTGTGGCAGACAATGTTGATGAGCGTCTGATTACTATGGACACACCGGAAGAGGATATTTCGTCTGCAAAATACATTGAGAATATCACCATACCTTCTGCTCTTGTCACAAAAGGTTTTGGTGAGAAGTTGAAGAAAGCAATCAGTGGAGGGGATATGGTCAACTTGAATCTTGACTGGAGAGAAGCCGTTCCGCATCCTGATGACCGTGTCGAGTATGAATTGTGGACCAATAGCAATGATGAGTGCGGAGTGAAGTGTGACATGTTGATGGAGTTTGTGAAGGATTTTAAGGGGGCTGCTCAGATTCTCGAGAAAGGCGGTTTCACGCAGTTTAGACCTCATTACATCACTTGGTATTGTCCTCATGCTTTCACATTGAGCAGACAGTGTAAGTCTCAGTGTATCAACAAGGGAAGATACTGTGCTCCTGATCCAGAACAGGACTTTAGCTCAGGATACGATGGAAAAGACGTGGTTGTAGAAAACTTGAGACAGCTTTGTGTTTACAAAGTGGCCAATGAAACCGGGAAACCCTGGGTCTGGTGGGATTACGTCACCGATTTCCAGATCAGATGTCCCATGAAGGAGAAGAAATACAACAAAGAATGTGCTGATTCTGTTATCAAATCTCTTGGTTAGTGTTTCTTTTATAGGTCGAAAATTAAGGAAAAGCAGAAACAATTTTTTTTGGGGGAGGAGAATAATGCATATTTTCTATGTCTTTACAGGAATTGATAGTAGAAAACTTGACAAGTGTATGGGAGACCCTGAGGCTGACATGGACAATCCAGTTCTAAAGGAAGAACAAGATGCTCAAGTAAATTACTTTATCTTTTTTTCTTACAGTTATGTTCTTTGAGGAACATTAATAATCCGTTTGGGATTTGACATTATATATGATGTAGGTTGGCAAGGGTTCAAGGGGTGATGTTACCATATTGCCTACATTGGTTGTCAACAACAGACAGTACCGAGGTTCGTCCTGCATGTAGTTAACTTAAGACTTCCATACAAGTAGTTTACCTTGTTAAATAATTGTTTCTTTGCAGGCAAGTTGGAGAAGAGTGCAGTACTCAAGGCTCTATGTTCTGGTTTTGAGGAGACGACGGAACCAGCTATATGCCTGAGCACCGGTAAGTTTGGTCCACAAGGGATACATTATTGGTTACTTCCATTTTTAAACACATACAAATAACAGTGAAATTTCAAAATTGCCACTTCTATCACAATTGACAGATATGGAGTCAAACGAGTGCTTAGATAACAATGGCGGTTGTTGGCAGGATAAATCAGCCAACATAACTGCTTGCAAGGTATATTGTGATATTCCTGGGAATAATTTCTGTAATATCTATTTATCTGCTTAATTTGCAGGATACTTTTCGTGGAAGAGTATGTGAGTGTCCTCGAGTTGATGGTGTGCAATTCAAAGGGGATGGTTACAGCCACTGTGAACGTGAGTGTTCATGTCATCTTTTTATTTGGTTGTTTTTAAAAATTTTAATGGACTTATGTTATTCAGTAGGAATCTGAGTATGGCAAAATATTAGTCTAGTTACTATCTAATTGGTATTTGTATTGCAGCGAGTGGGCCAGGGAGATGCACTATTAACAATGGAGGTTGTTGGCATGAAGAGAGAGATGGACATGCGTTCTCTGCTTGTGTGGTTAGTTTTTGTTCTGCACTTTACTTCTTTTTTTAGCACAATCTCACCGTATAATAAGAGACTCATGTCTCGTCTTGTAATGCCTTCAGGACAAGGACAGTGTTAAGTGCGAGTGTCCTCCTGGATTCAAAGGAGACGGCACTAAGAAGTGTGAAGGTTAGACTCTCTGTCAAACTTTGGGTTACGATACTTCTTTGTACTACTTCATAATCATCTTTTTAAGGATTCCTGTGCTTCCTTCACCAGACATTAATGAGTGCAAAGAGAAGAAAGCTTGTCAGTGCCCGGAATGTAGCTGCAAGAACACCTGGGGAAGCTATGAGTGCTCTTGTAGCGGGGACCTTCTCTACATCAGAGACCATGACACTTGCATCAGTGGGTTTTCATGAACTTGGAAGTCTAAAGTTTGAGCATACTAATAGCTTTTAACTAAACAAGTTCTCCTGACTCTTTTCCAATTGTCGAAATTTAGGCAAGACTGGTTCACAAGTGAGATCAGCATGGGCGGCTGTTTGGCTTATAATGTTATCATTGGGACTTGCAGCTGGTGGGGCTTACCTAGTTTACAAATATAGGTTAAGGGTAAGCTTTTTCTCCTCTTTTATCTCTGCTTTTTCGCGGTAAAATCGAAAAGACTAATCTTTTTGTTTTGTGGCCTGAGATGTCTAGTTTAAAACATAGTTCTTGTATAACTTCATATCGCTCCTAAACACTGTTGCCATATTTGTTGCTTGGGGGAAATATTGTTGTGAACTTTCGTATGTCCTTTTGTTTTACAGCAATACATGGACTCAGAGATCAGAGCAATAATGGCACAGTACATGCCACTAGACAGCCAACCCGAGGTCCCAAACCACGTGAGCGATGAACGTGCCTGAGAGAGCAGAATGGTCCATCTATTTATTCCTTGGAAAAGGACTCAAGGTTAACACGTTCTTTTAAATCGTTGTGGCCCTTGATGCCGATGTAACTCCTTTACCAAACAGTGTATTTGCATAAAGAGGTTTGAGAATCTTTACATGACTTGAGACTTGTTATAAGCATTGTAACTCGTATGTTTGTTTTCACTTGTGGATCCATGGGACTTTGATGTAGCTTCAGAGAATTAAACAAGAAAGAGTTAAAACAGAATTAAAGTTTATGTTCTTTGTGAGATTTTGATCATGATTTAGACCATACAATAAATTATGATATTTATTAATAAAAACATACGATCTAAGGTAAGAATTTTTATAAGTGAAAGTTGGGTATAAATAGATATGGTAATATCTGTATCAATACAACATTAATAAAAATACGATTTAGTTAAAAAATGAAAAAATATTTAAAAAAAATCCAACTTCAAAATAGTTTTAAAAAAAAACATTAAATTCTTAATTTTTATTGACTTTACCTTTTAATCATTAATTTTTTATTAACCGGTCCAAATTGGTCCTATCAATTAAAAAGGCTTATTCCAATTGATATTAATTTATTGATTGCCCCGCACTAAGTGCGAGATTAGAAAATTTGGTAAAGTAAATAATGGATATAAAATTTTATAAAGTATGTAGAAAACATATACACATCAATCAAGAAGATATAGTTCTTACACGAAATAAACAAATAAACAAAGTTGGTCCGACTCTAATTTTGGATTTGCATTTGGTAACGAAAAAAGTTGGACCGGCTCTAATTTTGGATTTGGAGAAGGTCATTACTCATAAGTATTGGTTTGTTTGATAGTGAAGATCATGGCTCATATTTGCAATTATTGTTTGTGTTTAGTTTTGTGTGCGAGAAGTGTGCCACATTAATAAGATGCCTAAAGACAGTTAAACTCATTTTTAATTAACTGTGAGATCTTTGATCACGATGATTCAAGAGTATTTTTAAAGAGACAAGATTCTTGTGCCTTAAAGTTTAAACTCACTCACATTATGATATTTACTAATAAAAACATATGATCTAAGGTAAGAACTTTTATAAGTGAAAGTTGGGTACGAATAGATATGGATATCTATATCTATCAATACAATATTAATAAAAATACGATTTCAGTTAAAAAAATGAAAAAATGTTTTAAAAAATCCAACTTTTAAAATAGTTAAAAAGAAAAACACACATTAAATTTTTAATATTCATTGACTTTCTTTTTTAATCATTATTTTTTATTGACTGGTGAAATTGGTCCTACCAATTGAAAAGGCTTATTCCAGTTGACATTAATTTATTGATTGCCCTGCGGTAAGTACGAGATTAGAAAATTTGGTAAACTAAATAATGGATATAAAAGTTTATAAAGTATGTAGAAAACATATGCACATCAATCAAGAAGATGTAGTTCTTACACGATAAACAAAGATCATAAAGGGAATGATTTTTTAGATTTGCATTTGGTAACGAAAAACGTTGGACCGGCTCTAATTTTGGATTTGGAGAAGGTCATTGCACATAAGTATTGGTTTGTTTGATAGTGAAGATCATGTATTAGTAACCTACACCGATAGTTGGAGAATTTGTGAGTATATAAAAGATAAAGTCAATCTACTAATTGCCAATTGATTTTGAGTTTAAAACTCATGATAAGTCCATAGAATTTAATAAGATATCAAACCCACCCGATTGTTGGGTCAACCTTAGATGATGTTCCCATAAAAGTCCGCGCTTTATATGGTTATGTCTGAGCGTGAAGGGAGGTGTTAGTGTCCTACATCGGTAGTTGGAGAATTTGTGAATTATTATATAAATGGTAAAGATCAATCCACTAATTACCAATTAATTTTGAGTTGAAAGTCCATGATAAACCTATATAATTTAATATCATAGCTGATATTTGTAATTATTGTTTGTATTTAGTTTTCTGTGCGAGAAGTGTGCCACATTAATAAGGAGATATGGTCTGAATTGCTGTAAACTGTGCTCAAGCATCAACTTCAAGGAGACTACCTTCCCTGACACGTAGGAGAAGATCTATAATGCATGCTTCATTTATATCGTAGAAACGCTTTAAATTCACTGTCATCTATGAATATTGTTAGTCTCAATGAAAGAAAAAGTAGTAAACAACACAAATACCTGTTTCAACAAAAAAAAAAAAAAANTTTAAAAAAAAAAAAAAAAAAAAAAAAGTCGAATAGCAAATAATAAACATATATAACATAAATGGGGAAAAAATAAAAGATATTCAATCCCATCTAACCTGTTTTGGCCAAAAAAATCCCCAACTATTTTATTAGACATATAAATTCCCAACTTTGCTTGATTTGACCGAATTAGTCTCACAATTAGTCAAACTTAACAATATACTTGTGATAGTTTAGAGTTTTAGTTAAACTCGAGATATCATATCTCGTAACAGATTTTTTTTTTTTTTTTGACATCATCTCGTTACAGAATTTTATCATAGGCTATATACTAAAATATCATAAGATTATCAGTTTTTACCAATTCACATTTGGATCTAAAAGGTATTTGTCTAATTGCGCCAAAAATTTGATCATTGCCTTATATACGATTTTTTGCTTATTTTCTTAAATACTTTTAAAAGCTTGGATAGTTTGTGTGATTACTAATTACGTTCCATTAATGATTTCTTATTTGAATTTATCATTTTCTTTCTATTTGTTTCCTTTCTTGCTTTATTTACTTAATTGCCTCTTTAATACTTGGCTTTTATTGCTTATATTCCTTTTTTTTTGTAATTTCCTTCTTTGTAATTGTTTGTCTTGCATCTATTCTCTTACAGTCTTACTATAGAAAACCAAACAAAAACCGCTTTTCCATCGCAATAGTTAGGGGTGGGCAAAAAAACCGGACCCGAAGAACCGAACCGGACCCGAACCGAAAAAAGCGGTTCGATTCTACTTCGGGTTTATGAGAATACCCGTTTGGAGCCTTCCTCTAAAAGCTTCAGTTATCGGTTCGGGTTCGGTTGAAACCTGAAAACCGAATTAGTAACCACTATACCCGATATTTTTTTTTCCTTTTACTTTCACATAGATTGCAAAAATCAGAATCTTTCGCAAAATCCCTAAAATCGTTGGGTCAGTAATCGTTGGTTCCTAAAATCACTGATTCAATATCTGTATTTCATTTTTCTTTTGATTTTTAGGCTAAATCCCTAATTACACACTGGAAATCACGATATTCTCTCGATCCTCTCCAACTACGTCGAGAAATCAGTCGCAGGTATGCTCTTCTCGTCTCCTTCTTCCTATTCGCTCTTCATCTCGGTGTGTTCTTCGAATCGGTC
>OVAY01002278.1:0-19339 GCA_900406395.1 Kernera saxatilis | reverse complement strand
TATATATATATATATCAAAAAAGATTCAAGATTTTTGGTTAAGAAATGGTGTTTATTGTTGGAACAAATTTATGGGCCAATAAGTTTTAATATTGTTGGTCAAAATTTGTGGTTAAGTTGAATGAGAAATTGGGCATTGGCTAATGTGAAAGCCCTGGTTAAATGAGGGAACACATGTAATTTGTCCCACATTGGAAGTGGAGAAGTTTTTCCTCTTGTATATAAAGGGTTGAACTCATGCATTAGTTCCAATAGCTAAGTGCATCATGCATTAGTTCCAATAGCTAAGTGCATCATGGTACATGGAAGAGAAGATGGGTCGTGGGTCTTGGATCGTGGGTCTTGGGTCTTGGGTCCATTCTTGGTGAATGGGCTTTAGGCCCAACAGAAGTTTTTTTTTGAAAGAATTTCTATGAGATATTTTGGCCCAAATACTTACGGTTTTTTGTTTGAATTTTCGGATTAGATAATGACTCAATCGAGTCAAAGATCTCCTCCTAGATTCTCGGCCACAATCTCTCCCACGATCTCTCCCTCTCTCTGCACGCTTCTCTTAACTGCTCCTCGTTGGTTTTAAAAGAAATCGACGATCTCATTCTTCATTATCGTTTTTTTTTCTCTGAAAACAAAAGATTCCAGCAAATCTCTTTCTCTCTAAACGTAAGTTCTTTAGTGTCTCGAGAGTATTCGTATCTACTTAGTTCGTAGACTCTGTTTCGAGTGTAGCGAAGCAGTACTGCGCTTTTATCTTGGGATTCTTAATCGTATCAAACCGTCACACTGCGGGCGATTTTTAGAATTAAGGAAAGAGCCAAGCTCGACTCCGCAGGCTCGTTTTTACCTTATTCGTTTCTTACCAAATCATTTTCTCAAAGTTTCTTTCGTGATTTTCTTATTCGGATTTTTGCAGTCCTACATTTATCTACTACAAACGAGATACCAAATCCAAGATAAAATTTGTATCGTAGACTAGACGCAGCTAGCTACTACGAAGCCATTACTATATACAACTTCAATTATAATTTATTAGCAATGATCTAACTACCTCTTATAACTTCTCTAACTTCCTTTGACAACCAAGTGAATTGTAATGACTCTGGTTTAAAACCAACGAGGAGCAGTTAAGAGAAGCGTGCAGAGAGAGGGAGAGATCGTGGGAGAGATTGTGGCCGAGAATCTCGGAGGAGATCTTTGTCTCGGTTGAGTCAAAGGAAGTTAGAGAAGTTATAGAGGACAACATATAGATAGTGTTCGGTGCAGCCTAACAAGGAACGTCTCGTGTAAAGCTGAGGCGAAGCAACGAGTCATCGGAAACTCGTGGAAGCGAGGGACATAGTCGGATAATAGCATCTCGGCACACGTGCTACGATATCCACGATGATATCATATGGAAGTGATGTAATCAGAGAAGGCTCCTCCGGCAATTGCTCCTTCTCTGCCATAACTTTGGAACCCAAAAAAATGGAAGACCATAAAGATGACAAACAAACCCAAATAACCCAAATAGTTGTTGTAGAATATGAATTATTTTTTATGGTGATGAGAGTTATTTGTATTTTATATTTTTGATAAACACGTGACTAATACCGGCCCTAAATGGTAACATCAAAAAAAAAAAAAAATTCAGCTAGATTCAGCTAAATTCACTAATTCTGTCAACACCATTTGCTATTTAAAAAATTCCGCTAGATTCAACAATTCAGCGAAAAAAAATTTATCCAAATTTATATAAAATCAGTTAAATTCAGCAATTCTTTCAGCAACAACTGATACATAGATATATTTATTTTGGATACAGTAGATATATGAATCATATAAAAATATTTAAGATATCGATAATTACATCCAAAACATATCTTTAAAATTAGATTTGATAATATGGGTAGGATTGGAAAATTCATATTCTATTTTCTGATATTTTAGGTAACTACAAATAAGGTTGGATAATTTATAAAAAAATTGGAAAATTTACAATATTTTGTGATATTAAGAACATATGGATAACTTATGTACTTTTATTATTTTAATAACATAAGTCAGAATAGTATTCGAATATTTTAATTCTAATTTAAAATATTTGGTTTGGTTCTGTTCATTTTTTTCATTGCTTTTACTAATTTAATTTTGAGAATAACTTTTTGAAAAAAAAATCATAAAATGGATGGAAATCCTTTTGGTCCAGTGGTTTGACCAAAAGTTTATTAATACTTCTACACAGGTCTGAGGTTCGATTCTCAGAGAATTATATCAGAAAATGGTGAAAATGTTGCTATAATCAAAATTTTGGATTAATATGCTCTATTATAAGATAACTAGATAAGGACCCGCATGATATGCAGGTTTTTAATAATATTTATATTTACATATAATTTAACAAAATAAGTAAGTACTCGTTGCAATATATTTATATAATTGATTAAAAGTTGAATAATATGCGATTTTCACTAATAATTATATTTATATATAATTAAGAAAATAAGTAAATACCCATTGCTGATAACCGGTTGAACTTGATCCATTTGCGAAGAACGCATACTAATACGATGATAAACACGATTTTGATATAATTGATTTGGAGTTAAATAACTTTGATCGGCTTTTTAATCCTCAAACTCATTTTTTTTTTGATATCAGTAAATAAGAGAATAAAAAGATGGAAGCAAACAATTGAATTTTGAAGACTCTAGATCTTATTTATAATGATATATAGAGCATATTAGGAGAATATTTTCTAAAACGAATTTTTCTTTTTTTCCATCACTTTACCCTATTTTTTTTTTTTACAAATTTGATCTTTTTACATTTCACATAAATAACATATTAGATAGATAATTTTCTTTTTCATTTATTTTTGACTATTTTTGACTTTTTTTAACAAAATTTCCTTTTTTTCATCACTTGACCTTTTTTTTATACAAATTTGGTCTTTTTATATTTTACATAAATAACATATTAGATAGATAATTTTATTTTTCATTTATTTTTGACTTTTTTTTCCACGACTTTGCTATTATTTCTTTTTTTTTATTTTACTTATTTATTTTACCAATTATATTGATACTTTACTATTTTTCTTATTTCTTTCCCCAATTATGTTAATACTATACTTTTCTCTATTTTACATTTTTTTAACTTTTACTATTTTATTATATTGACACATGTCAAAATCTCAATTAACTGTAAGACGTGTCGCGATCTGGTTATTTAAAAATTTGATTACGTGTCACGTTCACGTCGTGCGCGTTCAACTTTATATAATAAGATTCAAACTTAAAATATTGATTTGTATAAAACTTTCTATATTTACAAAATTATCCTAACAATTATTTCAACTATATTTTCTATATTTGATAAACAAAATTTTTATTAAAACATTAAAGTCTAATTTCAATATTATATTTGGTTGGTACAAAATTTGTAAATTAAAAAAAAAATATTTTTAATTAAAATTAAACAATAAATGATTAATTTTGATATTTTATATTTTTAATATGATAATTATGTTTAATAAAAAATTGTTTAATTAACAATGTATATTTTAATTGTTTAACTAATTCTCTAAGATTCAGTTAGATTCTGTCAGATTTCTGCAATTCAACCAAATTCAGCCAGATTCACCGATTACCATTTAGATCCACCGTTTATATCCACTAGATTATAACGTACGTAATACGCAGATTTTTAATAATAATTGTATTTTATATATAATTAAAAAATTAAATAAATACTGTCACGCATGTTTTAATAATAATTATATTTATATATAATTAAAAAATAAATAAATATTCGTTGCTGGTAACCGGTTGGACTTGAATTTTGATGGAATAAAAAGATGGAAACATACTTAAATTTTATACACTCTAGATCTTATATATTAGTCCTGGGCATTCGGTTAGTTCGGTTCATTTTGAGTCGGTTTATTCGGTATTCGGTTTATTCGGATTTTCCAAATTTCGTCGAATTGAACCGAATAAAAATTTGGTTCTGTTCGGTTCGGAAGTCAGTTTTTTCGGTTCGGTTATAGGTTGTAAAATTAATTCTGAATTGAACCGAATTAATTTTTCTTCCGGTTTATTCGGTTTTTATTCGGTTAACCGAAATTGATTATGGGCTTGAAACAAAAAAATATGAATAATATTGGCTAAATGGGCTTGACATTAAAAAAAATTAGGCCTAAAACAAAACAAAGCCCACTTGAGAAGAAGATTGTGAGGAGAAGAATCGAGAGTTGAAACGGCTAACTACGTCGTGATTCATCAAGCCAAACAATTCACTCCGGTTTGATGAACTACGATCTGTGAAGGCTGTGACGGAATGAAGAAGTGAAGACAACGATGGAGTGGAGAAGAATAGCGACAAAGTGAAGAAGTGAAGGCGGCGACGGAGTGAAGAAGAACAACGGTGGTGAAAAAAGATGGATCGATGCCGCGGCGTTGGAGAAGAAGAAGATAAAAAAAAGAACGAAGAAGAAAGAAGGGGAAGAAGGTCGAATATGGGAGAAGAAGGATCGTGAGAAGGAGAAGAAGGGACCAAAATGATGTTTTTTTTTTTTTGGCGGTGGGAGAAAAATGATGTAGATCTAGGGTTTTTAATTTTTATATGTGTTCCCCTTTCAACCGAGAAAACCGATCGGTTATTGTGCGCCGAACCGAACCGACCTTATAACTGATATCTAATAATTAATCTACCGATCGGTTTACAGCTGAGAACTGAATTGATGCCGATAACCAAAAATTTTGGTTCGGTCGGTTCGGTTATCTCGGTTATTACAGAAGACCCAGAGTTATTATATATAGTGATACATAAACTATATTAGGAGAATATTTTCAGAAATATTAACATATGTCACAATTTTTGATTTTACAATTTTATTTTATTTTAATTTTTAATTTTATATTTTATTACATTAACATGTGTCATAATTTAAATTAACAATAACATATCTTAAGATACGGTGAATTATAGTTTTGTTTAAAAAAATAATTAAATTGATAAGTTAAAATAGATTTTTATTATGCCGACAACAAAAAAATATAGATTTTTATTATATATTTGGGCCTTTAGCCCATTTAAAAGCCCCATGAATCGAACGACACGTTTCTTTGACCCCACATGCTATAGATATGAGATAGTTCTGGTTCAAAGAATGGATAATTTCGGAAGTTTCCAGAAATTACGGGTCCGATTCAAAATCGAGTATCGTCGTCGTCTTCAAAAACAAACAAACAATTCGATAGCAAACCTAACGCGAAAAACCAAATCTTCGCTCTCTTAGACACTTTCATTTCACCGACAGTCGACAGATAAATCAGATTTCTTCGTTTTCCAATAAAGTTACTTTTTTGTTTTGAATCATCACCTTTTAAGAGATTTGCGATCTGCAATTTTGAAAATCAATGACGGAACCGGAAGGATTAGGAGGAATCTCCCTGAGTTTTCCGGCGAACGAGGATGATACCGTGACGACATCGTCTCCAAAGACTCTTCCCCGGAGGCTCCGTCGTCGTCTTCTCGAACCCAAAAGCCCCGTCTCCGCCGAAGAGATCGATTCCAAGCTCAGAGAAGCTGGTCTTCGGCGTCAGGTAATCAAAGTTTTTGAATTACGTCCTTGTTGGGTTCACGATTACGACACCAATTCGAAAAGTTCCCCTTACGTTCTGAATTTTGCAGCAATACTATGAGTCGCTATCGAGCAAGGCACGACCTAAGATGAGAAGCCCGAGATCAGCGCGTATGGAGGAGCTTAGTCAGAGACTTGAATCCAAGCTTCATGCTGCTGAACAAAAGAGGTAAAGATATTTTTTTTAGGTGTTTAAATATTAGAGGAAGGAATGTGAGGAGTAAATTAAATCGAAGTTTATTGATGATGTAATGCTTCAGGTTAAGTATTCTTGAAAAGGAGCTAGCTCGTTTAGCGAAGCTTGATGAAGCAAGACAAGCTGCAAAGAACGGACTTGTGGAAAGGGTTGAGAAGGAGCGTGATGAGTTAGAGACGAAGGTTGAAGAAAGAGTTCAAAAGGCAGAGAGGAATAGGATGCTTTTGTTCAAAGCTATGGCGCAACGAAGGGCGGCAAAGAGACAGCGAGCTGCGCAGAGCTTGATGCAGAAAGCAATTCAGGAGAAGAGGTACAAGGAAAGTGTGCGTGCAGCGATTTATCAGAAACGAGCAGCTGCTGAGAGTAAGCGGATGGGAATCCTGGAAGCAGAAAGGAGAAGAGCCAACACGAGATTGACACGGGTCTTTGGAGCTGCTAGTTCTTTGCGGAATCAAAAGGAAGCTGAAAGAAGGAAAATGAAGGACCGTCTAGAAGAGCGGCTTCAAAGGGTATGTTTAAAGTTTCAAGCTTTTTTCTTTCAAGATCATATTCTTTCAAGATTTTAATTTGTGTAATTCGCCATAATTATCATTATTGGTCTCGCATTTCTTAGGCCAAGAAACTGAAAGCACAATATATGAGGCGAAGGAGAGGTATGGACAGCAGTGCACATTCAAGATCAGAAACAATGCGAAAGAATCAAGAGCATCTTGTCAGGATGTTAGAAAGGTAGGTATTGCCTTTTTTACAATTTTGTAAGATGTTTCAGTGTCTTAACGTCGATGATTTGATTGTCGTTTTAAATCTCAGATGCTGGAGGAGGTTTACAAAGTACAAGAAATCTACTTTTGTCTTGGCTAAAGCCTATTGTGGGCTGGGGATTGATGAAAAGTCCATTGAGTCAGTGCCGTTTGAGCAGCTTGCCCTTCAAATGAACTCGGTTTCTGTGATTCGAACAGTGAAAGAATTGCTTGACCGCTTGGAGATCCGACTCACTCTATCTCAGGGATCCACTGTGGAGAATATTAATCATCTTCTCAAGCACATCGTTCCCCCAGCTCGAAGAGGAAACTCACCAAGTTCCGCAAGTAAAAGCGACCAAAAGTCGCCCATTTCCAGGAAGATGGGATATCAGAAACTCAAAAAGATTGCGAGATACCCAGCTAGAATCTTTCTTTGTGCCTACATGATCAAGCAACATCCAGATGCAATTTTTAGAGGAAGAGGTGAACATGAGATTGCGTTAGTGGAATCTGCGTCCTATCTTATTCGGGAGTTTGAGTTGTTGGTGAAGATTATGTTGGAAGGACCAGAATTCACCCTCCCGGATAATGGATCTTTGTCAACTCCACGTCCAAAAAAGTTCAGATCTCAACTAGAAGCATTTGATAAAGCTTGGTGCTCTTACCTTGAGGGATTTGTAGTTTGGAAAATTAACGATGCTAAGCTTTTAGAAAATGAGTTAGCCCAAACTCAAGAGCCAGAGCTGTCTGAGGCATTGAAAAACACTTCTTCTCCCAAAGTAATAGATGGTGGCATGAATCAGAAGCCGGTATTTCCCGTTTGTCTCTTTTGCATTTACTACTCTTGTCTACATGAACCTAAAGTTAGCTTACTGTGCTGCACAGTTATCTCCTAATAGGCCATGGAAGGTCAGAAGCTTGATAGGAGAATGACTATTCTTTTTTCTTTTCAGCTGAAGGTATCTTCTCCAACTATTAAGGCTATATTCACTGAAACTGATGGAGCAGGAGAATCTAAAGCACCTGCAGATTCGTTTCAGCCATCTTCATCTTCTCCCGGGTCATCGAATTCGTCTCTGTCTTTGAAGTCTGGTAATATTATCAATCTGGATAACCTTTAAAGCTCACAGCAAGTCTTTAATCTAACACGAGCTTTCTCTACCAGGAAGCGAGGGCATTTCTACTCCAAACGTGACAGCTTCTACCTTTGATGCAACGTTGGCTACTGAGAACGAAGTAATCGTAAATGAAATTGTCCATGACAATAGCAGTAGTTTTGCTGATAGCTTCGATGCTAGCAGTGGGGATACAAGCAACCTTCAGGTGCATAAATATTAGCTCAATAACTCTGCGATATATGCTAACTTCACTATTCTGATTCTCTCAGTTGCACAATAATAGTATCGACTTGACTCATATTTCTTCACTTTCTTGATATCCCAGGTGAAGGTTAAGGAGACAATGGAAAAGGCTTTCTGGGATGGCGTCATGGAATCCATGAAACAGTCGCAGCCAGACTTCAGCTGGGTTATTAAACTCATGAAAGAAGTCAGGGATGAACTCTGCGAGATATCTCCCAAAGATTGGAGACAAGAGATTGTTCAAACTATCGATACGGATGTGCTGTCACAGGTGCTTGTTACTACAGCCTTGTCTTAATTGTTGGTGCAACATATACGATTTGTACTTGATGTTTATTTTTCTTGGCATGTTTCAGTTACTGGCTTCTGGGAATGTCGACATGGGTTATCTTGGAAATATTCTGGAGTTTTCCCTTGGCATTTTGCTGAAACTCTCTGCTCCAGCCAATGAAGAGGAAATCAGGAGTACTCACCAGAAATTAATGACAGAACTTGGAGAGATAGTTCCAACTGAAGGCCAGTCGAATTCATTATATGCAGTCTTAATGGTTAAGGGGCTACGCTTTGTTTTGCAGCAGATTCAGGTATGCACAATTTTTCTTCAGTCACATAGCATGTACTTTTGTAATAGGAACTCACATATGAGCATAATAGTTCAAAACTGGAAAGCAGCACATGATTTCTAAATTAGCTACCAACTTTCAAACATAGTTTCTCTATAAAACTCCACAAGCCTTACCGTAAGCCTCCTAATAAATGAAACCGAGCTAGGCACTATAAATGGTAATACATTAATATGTTCGCTTCTTGCAGATTCTGAAGAAGGAAATCAGCAAATCTCGTTTGAAACTCTTGGAGCCACTTCTCAAGGGACCTGCTGGTCTGGAATATCTGAAGAAGTCATTTGCCAGTCGGCATGGTTCGCCAGACCAAGCGTCTTCCTCTCTACCATTGACAAAGCGTTGGCTTTTTAGTGTTCGAGGAGAGGCAGAGAAGGAGTGGAAAGAACACAGTGATGCTCTTTCTGTTGTCACAAATAACCACTCTGGATCATCAGGCCTCCCTTCGACCACCATGCGAACTGGAGGCAACGTCTCCTCTGTTTCTAAAGTCAATACCCCTTCGTCTCCACTTCCAGGTTTGGCATCAATCTATCACTCTACAGACTCTTCTCATCTTTATGGGATTTTTTTTGTAAGATCCTAGTTTAGCTAACACAAACCAACTGGTAGAATTCATTTTACAGCTACCACATACCCGTTAGCTAGTAAATTGTTTAATAAGCTATCAATCCTAGGTTTGGCCATCGAAGAATCCTAAACTATGCTTCCATCACATTTTGGTGAATCTGCCTTGGTCATTTTGTTGATTTATGTGATCATAATTGCATGCAGGAATACAACTGTCAGAATGCAAAGGAGAAACTGTGGATCTTCTAGTTCGTCTTGGTCTGTTAAAAATGGTGAGCGAAATTGGTGGTCTTACTTTAGAAACTGTCCCTGAAACATTTGAACTTAACCTCTCTAGGCTGAGAGCTATTCAATCCCAAATCCAGAAAATCATTCTAGTCTCCATCAGGTCAGTACTAGTGACAAAACTTGCCTCTTGATCACCTACACAGCCTCTCTCATTCACAATGATGATTATATGACTCTCTTCTGTTTCTTTCTTTTAGTGTGTTGATCCTCCAGCAAACACTAGTAAGCGAAAACTCCTCATCCCCGGTTGACATGGAAACCATCACATGGACTTGCATTAACCGGCTTTACGAGATGTTAGACGCGAAACCTGATGCGGGTCTTTCAGAAATCATGGAGACACTCTCCGAGCTTCTTGATTCTGACGATGCAGAGACAAAGAAACGTGTAATCGCAAACATGCTTGTAAAAAGCTTACAAGCAGGAGACGCAGTGTTCACTCGTGTGTCCCAGACCATATACCTAGCCACAAGAGCTGCTGTTCTGGCCGGAAACAACACGAAGAGAAAGCAGTCGGTGGAAACAATGCTAAGAAGAATCGGAGCAGCTTCTCTCTCGGACAAGGTCATAGAGGTTTCAGACGTTTTGGTTCTTGTGGCGAACGTGTCGCGTAGTGTTCATGGAATGTGGTATGAAGAATTGCTGAAGAGACTGAATTGAAAGACTCTGTGTGAACCAGTGGGGTTTGTTTATGGTTGGGTCAAGATTTTAAGTGTGTAGATAAAGAGATGGAGAATGATACCACGTTTGTATTTATACCACAATATTCGCTATATTTATTCGATTTGATTTGAAAAATCTGGATAAACATAATTCGGGCAAAAAAAGCAAATGCCAAAATTTTTGATTATGATTATCAGTTCGGGCAGATTGGTTCTTTATTTTTTTCTAATTTCTTAAATACATCGAACATGTTTTTGAAATATTCCAACCGTTTTTTCTCAAAATAACCTAAGAACCGAATAAACCAAAATTATGAAACAATCAAAGAATCTAATCAAAATAAACCGAATTTTTTTAAATAGTTTTTATTTTGTAAAATCGAATCGAATAACCGATTCAATTATTATCAAAACAGAACTGGAAAATTGACTTCCAAACCAAATCGAAACAAATTTGTATTCGGTTTATTTTGGCGATATTTTGTGCAATCCGAACAAACTGAGAACCGAATAAACCGAATCGAATTGGGTTGATAAACCAGATGTCCATGCCTAAGTGCTAGGATTCCGGTTTTCTCTCTTTGTGATGGATTCAAGAGTCTAGCTTCGGATTGAACAAAGTGTTGTTGGGGAAATGTCCCTACCGACAATTTCTGGTGAAAGCGTAAAAGGGAAAGCTGTTTCTTTTTGCGCGGTAAATATGAAACGTACTGAAAAGTGAAAATATAAATGAAAGAAACATATAAACAAAAGAAGAGAGTTTAGCTTTGTGACAAATCAAAAGAGTTTTAGTTTAGCTAAAACTAGTGTACTGCAAAGCTAATTTTCGGTAACAAATAAATACTTCCTTTTAATAGTTCAATTATTGTCAATTTCGGTTTTTCATTAATTTCGTTTTTTGTTGGTTATCTCCTTTCGGTTTTGTTGATTGTATTTAATGATTGCTGTCCATAGAAAAACATCTTGAATGAAAGTAAACATTTCACAATATATTATTTTGTTTTTGTATTTCAAAAACTTGAATGGTATGTTAACTAGTACTAAGTTAGGAGAGAAAATTAGTGAAATTAAAAGCATAAAAAGAAGATGATGAAACTTTACCGTATATATCATTAGTCCAATCATTTGTAGGAACTATCCATAATAATAAACTTGCAAGATAGATTTATTTTGTTCATTTTGGATTAGATTGAGTATTCAACCTGAATTATCCAGCTTTTTTGGATAACGATAATAAATATTACCCGAGTCAAGATAATTTATTTCAATGGATAAAAAAATGTACGAATCATATAATTATTTTGGTATATGAATTATCCGTTTGAATAATTAAAAATTCTAAAAATGACTTAAAACAATCCAACATTTCATAAATTATCAAAAAAAAAAAAATCCAAAATTACCCTAATTATCTAAAATCTCCAAACATGAATTTGGTATTTATATGATCTCGTCAGAGTATGAATAGTGATTTAAAAAAAAATCTGAATCACTCATCTCGTACCCGTTACTCGCTTTTATATACACATGTTTTAGGGGTACACTTTCATGAATAATTTTTGATACTTTAATTACCCATATTCGACTTGTACCCGTTATTGTCCAATCATTTGTTCGAAATAAACAGACTTAGATAGAGTTATAAGTCTATATCTCGTGGAAGGAAAATAAGACAAATAGACAATAATCACATACATAATGTGAATATGGTAAAGGATTTAAGTCAAGTAAGGTTTTAGGAGATTATAAACGGATTCATGTAGCCAGGACATGAATCCATTTTTCCAAAACAATCCAAAAAAATCGAACAATTATATGAAAGGGAAGAAGATAAGTTCATTGCTTATATATCTATATAAGTCATTTAATTAGACTGAAATTGGATCGGATTTTCTTTTTTTGTGTTTAGATGAGGCTTGGCTTTCAATTGAGCTTAGGTCGAGTTTCGTTTTATTTAGATGAAAGCCAAGCCTCACCTAAATACAAATTAATTTTGTTTTACATTTCCATGGTTAGACGAAAGCTTTCACGGGATTAGTGGAAATGTAGATTACGACATATTTTTTTTTCCGTATGTGCACATCAACATACATTAGTCACTTCTAGAAACGATTAAACATTTATTGTTTAATTGGTATGTGTGTATAGTAATGTGTAACCATGTGACGAGTCTTAGTCATGGGCCTCATGACAATCATTTTTTTAAGTAACGGTTTTAGTAAGACGAATAACTGACATAATTATGACAAACGTACATCAAATTTCTTTGATTTGTACTGCATAATGCATATCACCATTTATTTTTTGTAGTTAAAAACATTCATTTTCTTAGTTGGGATGTATCAATGTAGTTAAAAACATTCATTTTTTGTATAACACCTTAGTTCATACAACTAAACAAACATTCATCTTTTTCAAAATTCAAAAAGTAAAATAGTACAATTTGGTAGAAAACAATTACTAGATGATTAATTACATAATTTTTTACAAAATTTAATACCTTTTCGTACAAATACGTATCATTGGTTTTAGTGGTTACAAAAAGTATTCATAATTTAGATGGGACTACTAGTCACATTATTTATATTTTCTTAAAAAGAAATTAAAGACATCTTTTACTTTATTGGGACAGCTTTTTGAGTTGTAAACTTGTAATTTTGAGAGCTACATTGGATACCTTCTTCTTTGACCATCTTCTTCTACCTGAAAAACCCGCTAACATTAATCTCTCTCTCTCTGTCTCTCTGTCACTTTCTTCTTCTTTTCTCAATACAAATTAAAAGAAAAATGTCTCAAGATTCTGTGACTACTACTTCTACTCCGCCGCCACCTTCAGTCTCCGACGATTCAATGCCTTCGCAGCAGAAACATTCCACCAAACTTGATTCTAATGATGAAGAAGAAGAGCTAAAGCAGGTAGCTTTGGAACCTGAGATATCGGAGCTAATTCATCCGCCGTTGGTAACTCCGGAGCCAAATCAAGAAACTTTAGAGAAAGGGCAATCTCAGCCGGATGTATTTGAGCTGATTCAGCCGCCGTGGGAGTCACCGGAGCCAAATCAGGTAACTTTAGAGCCAGAGCATACTCAGCTAGATGTATCGGAGCTATATCAGGCGTCTTCGGAGTCGCCGGAGCCAAATCAGGAGCTGAGCTCTGAGTCTGACCCGCCGTTGCCTTTAATTTCGGAGGCGGAGAAGCCAAACCACGCGGCGGCGGAGGATTCGGAGCAGCCACATCGAATGACGTCGGAGACAGTGACTTCGGAGCCAGACCCGTCGTTGCTTGAAGTTTCAGAGCCAGGGGAGAGAAACCATGCGGCGGCGGAGGATTCAGAGCAGCCACATATAGTGATGTCGGAGACAGTGGCTTCGGAGCCAGACCACGCGGCGGCGGAGTATTCAGAGAAGCCACATCGATTGACGCCGGAAACAGAGCAGCAGGAGACAGAGCCAGAACAGAAACTGATGTTGGAGAAGCGGAAAACGTACACGGAGGTAGCAGATTGGACAGAGCCGGAACCACCAGACGCGGCGGTTTTAGAAGCCGCAGCGTCGCAGCCTGAGCCGAAGCAACCAGAACATCGAAACCCTGAAGCTGCGGCGGCAACGGCGGCGGCGACACCAGCTGCTGCTGCTTCTTCCGTGGAGTCTAGATCGTTGGCAGAAATGATGAACAGAGAAGAAGCTGAAGAGAAACCAAAGATTCAGATTCCTCGTAGTCTCGGCTCATTCAAAGAAGAAACCAACAAAATCTCCGATCTCTCAGAACTCGAGCTAAACGCTCTTCACGAGCTCCAACACCTCCTTCAAGAAGATTCCGGGAGAAGCTCCATATGGGGTGTGCCACTTCTCAAAGACGATCGAACCGACGTCGTTTTGCTGAAGTTCCTGAGAGCGAGAGATTTCAAACCCCGAGAAGCTTACTCGATGCTCAACAAGACATTCCAATGGAGAATCGACTTCAACATCGAGGAGCTTCTCGACGAAAACCTCGGAGACGATCTAGACAAGGTTGTGTTCATGCAAGGACACGACAGGGAGAATCATCCGGTCTGTTACAACGTCTACGGTGAGTTTCAGAACAAGGATCTTTATCAAAAGACGTTTTCGGACGAGGAGAAGAGAGAACGGTTCTTGAGATGGAGGATTCAGTTTCTTGAGAAGAGTATAAGGAAGCTCGATTTTGCGGCCGGTGGTGTTTCCACGATCTGTCAAGTAAACGATCTGAAGAATTCTCCGGGACCTGGTAAGACTGAGCTTAGGCTAGCCACTAAGCAAGCTCTTCATCTTCTTCAAGACAATTACCCTGAGTTTGTCTCTAAACAGGTATATAAATAAATCTTTTGTACAAAACAATAATGTTTTTTGTGAATAGCTCAGAATCTTGATCTTGTAGAATCTTGAATTTTATGATCAGATATTCATCAACGTTCCATGGTGGTACCTTGCGTTCTATAGGATTATTAGCCCTTTCTTGACTCAAAGGTCAAAGAGCAAACTCGTTTTCGCAGGTCCTTCAAGATCTTCAGAAACCCTTTTCAAGTAATTACCAAAATCTTTGAGCTTTATAAAATTGTTTCTACAACTATTGGAAATATAAGCTACTCTCTTTGGCTTTGGCTTTGGCTTTGGTATATAGGTATATATCACCAGAACATGTCCCGGTTCAGTATGGTGGACTAAGTGTGGATAACTGCGAATGCAACTCGGATTTCACACACGATGATATCGCTACCGAGATTACCATTAAACCAACAACAAAACAAACCGTGGAGATTATTATTTATGAGGTGAGAATCTTTCGTATTCATTGAAAATGTTAAAGATTGTGGTTTCATTTTGAAAAGATCTTATACTATAACGTGTAAATTGAAAAATTAACACAAACGATTAGTGCTAAGTTCTCTAGGTATTGTCATTTGGAGTCTTTCTTACCATTGTTTCCTCTAAACACTTTGTTCTGCAGAAATGCACGATCGTGTGGGAGATAAGAGTAGTGGGATGGGAGGTTACCTATGGAGCAGAGTTTGTGCCGGAGAACAAAGAAGGATACACAGTGATCATTCAGAAACCGAGGAAGATGGCTGCAAAAGATGAACCAGTAGTGTCTCAGAGCTTCAAAGTTGGAGAAGTTGGCAAGATTTTACTAACCGTGGATAACCCGACTTCGACCAAGAAAATGCTTATTTACAGGTTCAAGGTTAAGCCTTTGCCGTGTTGAGTAACAAAAGTTTGCATTTTTTTTTCAAGTGTTTCTCTTAGTTTAGAACTTGACCATATGATTGTTGGTTGTGTTATTTTTTTGTTTGTTTTGTTTCTATGTCGCCGACTTATATGCTTGTGTGTTCTGTTTGCTAAATTCTTTTATTTTAGATTTGTATTTTTCTCTCAAATCTCTTTTAATTTGCTTCCAAATTTCACCGAGGACGATGATGTTGCGAGTGTTGAATGGCTTCTAAAGGATTTTGTTGTTGGTCAGGAATTATATCTCCTTAAAAAGAATTTGAAAGTGTGCCAAAACAAAGAGAACACCGATGAATCTTTGGTTGTGTTTGGAGAAGAAAAAGCCGTAAGAGACTGTTTGAATCTCTGTTTAGCTTCATGTCCGGAGCCCTTGTGGAAAATGGTCATTTAGTCAAATTAATCTTAACCAGATCAGCTTACTAATGTAAAAATAAATTGAACATGGTTATCGTTAACAAATAAATTAATGGCACGATATCATACTCGGTTGGTTCTCACAATTATGTAATTCTTTCAAATTTCTTTGATAAATCTTATAAATTACTTTGATAAATCTTATAAATTACTTTGATAAATCTTATAAATTACTTTGATAAATCTTACAACTTACAATAGTGTGTTTTATAAAATTAATGTTTTATTTGATTATTCACTACTTATTTATTTGTTTAGCTTGGGAAATGAGAAGTGTAATTTTTTTTATAGAGACTAGAGAAAATTATTAGTGCAATCCAACTTTAATTCATATATATATGTATTATGTATGTGTTGATTCTAGGAAATTATGATTTTTACAATGGTGATGACTTGAAAATTACATTAAGATTCTTTAGAAAAAATAACTTATTAAAATGATAGAAAAGAAATGAAGTCACATCTCTGTTAATAAAAATGAAGAGGCACATGATAAATGTGCAAGGAAAAGAACGACCAACTTATGTGTGGTGGGATTATGAAAATGCTTTCATCCCACATGATTTTCCTGCTGATGAAGACGTTTATCAACGTATCCAAACAGCCTGAAAGAGAAAGGTTTTACTGGGCCACTTAAAGTCAAGATTATAATAGGTTATCAAGACAGTTACATGAGAGATGTTGGGAAAAAAATCAAAATCATTTGTGCTAGAGAAACTAAGAGTAAGATGTTTGTTTCTCTACTATCTTGTTTTTCGTTCGAAAACAGATGATGAGTTAATTTTTTATTCTTTTTCAGGACCGGCTGGTTCAAACGATGACCAAGCTGCAGATCACGCAATCAACAATTTGGTACAGACCTGGCTTACCAAGGGTTATCCGCCTCAAAACGTTCTAATAATGACGAGGCAGATGTTGGCTTCAAAAATATCATTAGAAAACTGATAGCAGCCGGGCATACAATGATTTTAGTTTTGTCTGAGCGAGAAGGTCAAGCTAATTCAGTGGATATTAGTAGGTTAGCCAAATTTTGGTTATGACTTGAGACCATTTTTAGGTATGCCAAAGAGTATTCTTTCTACTAAGATTAGGCGTAACATTAGGCAGGCGAGAGTTGCTGCGAGGAAGACGAGGAAGGCTAAACGGGAGAAGGCAAAGAAGAAGAAGAAGGAGATTGACATGATGAACAACAAAAATCCAGCTTGTGCTTCCTCCACAGTGAAAATGGTTTCATTTCTACATAGTAACAAAGCCAAAATCATGCAGAAGCTTCTTATGAATGAAAAATGTGGGTACTCAACCGTCAAACCCTTTTACCTTCTTCTATGCGACTGGCCATGCTCTACAAATTCTTACGTCCAGAGAGGAAATAGCTTCGATATCCGCTGATATAGATGCACTGATTTAGAGATTTTTGGAGGCCTGTCAGTCTTTGGCTAATCAGCTAGCTCGCAAGGACAAAAAGATTGTTGAGCTCATTGCTTTTGTGCAAGTTCTGCAAAAAGGCAAAACCAAATTCAAAACCCAAAAATTATGTTCAATGGAAACTAAACCGTTCAAATGTTTATGATTCTCCACCAGAGGCCATTAGGCCAGAAATGGTATCGTTTCTTTCAAAATAGACCAATTTCCAATCAAAACAACAAAACCGGCCATTTCCTGTAAGATAAAATCACTCAAAAAAAATCACACACACCTTCATCAAAAGCACTTACAAGTCTAGTTAGCTACGATCATTTATACTAGAAAAAATTATTAGTACAATCCAACTTTAATTCATATATATATATGTATTATGTATGTGTTGATTCTAGGAAATCATGATTTTACAATGGTGATTACTTGAAGATTACATTAAGATTCTTTAGAAAAAATAACTTATTAAAATGATGGAAAAAAATGAAGTCACATATCTATTAATAAAAAATGAAGAGGCACATGATAAATGTGCAAGGAAAATAAACAATGTTTTAGAAAACAATTACCTATGAAATAACATAATTTATAATCAAACAAATTTTAACTATTAGATTATATTTTTTTTACTAAAAAAACTGATGACATCAACAAACACAAAAAGTGAGTTTGCAATTATAAATAGCAATTATTTATTAAAGAATTGTAGTAAACCAAACAAAATTTCTGTAAATTCCTAAAACTATTATGTGTATCCTAAAATCTATATTACAATTTGTTTATGTGTTCTTTCAAATCTATATTACATTTTACAATGGTAATGATTTGAAGATTACATTAAGATTCTTTGAAAAAAATCACTTATTAAAATGATGGAAAAAAATGAAATCATATATCTATTAAAAAATGAAGTCACATATCTATTAATAAATAATCAAACAAATTTTAACCATTAGATCAAATTTTTTTACTATAAAAAAATGATGACATCAGCAAATACAAAAAGCGAGTTTGCTATTATATATAGATTTTTGTGGTCAAATTAAACAGAAACTGAACGACTTACTGATGTGCAAACTTTAATTATTCATGGCTTGTTTTAGTGGAAATTATACATTGGAAATATTATGTTTCTTATTTATCGGCATATTTTAGTGGTTAAATACCAAGCAAAGAAAAAATAGAAAATAGTGAAGAAAGAGGAGACCAAAAGATAGTTAATTTGGAAGCCTTAACTATATTTTCAAAAATTGAATTTCATAGTCCTGGATAAGAAATTGAATCAGCTTTCTTTTGACGGTTGTTTAGTCTCCATCCGAACTACAGTTCAACAAATGAAACAGATTTACTGAGCACATATCAATCTGTCGCAGATGAGGATTAACGAAAAAATTTCAGTAGCGATCATTGGCCTGACAATGTGATATTTTTTTTTATTCAATAGATTCGATCCCTAATGGCTGCTCCGTTGAACCATTCAACTGTGGTAATGTGTAGTTAGGGCTCTAAAACGTTTTTGTTTCGTTTTTGAATTTTATCAAAAAACCCAAAAATGTGTGATGGATACCCTTCTGTCATCCAAAGTTTTGGATTTTTTCAAAAACTTCAAGTGTTATTAAAAACTTGAATAAACCTCATCAAAAGTATTTGCAACTATATTAGTGGAAATTATACATTGGAAATATTATGTTTCTTATTTGTCGGCATATTTTAGTGGATAAAATACGATGCAAAGAAAAAAAAGAGAAAATAGTGAAGAAAGAGAAGACCAAAAGATACTTTTCGTTGAAAGCCTTACCGATATTTTCAAAAAGTGAATTTCATACTCCTGAATAGAAAATTGAGCCAGCTTTCTTTTGGCGGTGGTTTAGTCTTCATCCGAACCACGGTTCAACAAATATGATAGATTTACCGAGTACATATCAATCTGTCGCAAATGAGGATTAACAAAAAAATTTCAGTAGCGATCATTGGCGTGACTATGTGATATTTTTTTTATTCAATACATTCGATCTCTAAATGCTGCTCTGATGAACCATTCAGTTGTGGTAATGTGTAGATAGGGCTCTAAAACGTTTTTGCTTCGTTTTTGAATTTTGTCAAAAATCCCAAAAATGTGTGATGGATACCTTTCTGTCATCCAAATTTTTGGGGTTTTTCAAAAACTTCAAGTGTTGTTAAAAACTTGAATAAACCTCACCAAAA